>JAXGGA010004908.1:0-83149 GCA_038373865.1 Uloborus plumipes | reverse complement strand
ACCGTGGTTTTACTGTGGTTGTATCTACGGATGATTTCCAAATAAAATTTAGCCAGGAAGAACAAAAAGGAGTTAATTGTTACAAAACGAAGGTATTTCTGTAAGTGTCTGAAAATGTTATCACTTGACTGAACCCATTTCACTAGAATATGGCCTAACATGAAGCAGTAATTTACTGCTAACGCAGAACTACATGAGTAACTGGACTGTCGGTACATTGCATGGTTTCACATGTTGAAACTCATGTCAACTGAAGAAATAAATACAGACGAGCCCGCTTATTAGAATGTCGGTAAAAAGAATATCCCGCTTTATATAATGCATTTTCAATGTCACAAGCCGTTATAATACATTATTTTTTTCCAGGATATGAAATATCCCGCTTATTAGAATTTTTTAGTAGCAAAATGGCTATTCCTTTAAGCTGGCTCGTCTGTAGCTGTTCGTTTACCAAATGAAATTTAATGTTGAATTATTTTCTTCATGCAGCTGTACGCCTTGAGGAAACTCATGCAAGGAGATTTGAGTAACCCAAAGGCACCCCTGGGCAACAACTACAGACCCGCTCAGCTAGTGCACCATCGTGTAGTCCGGACCAACATCGACTTCACTCGTACTTCAGTAAGTCAATTCAAAGTACCTCTTATTGTTTTTCAACCATTTCTGTACAATTCTTATTTAAAGATACGATAATTGATCTGCAACTGATACTGTTGGACAAAAGGAATTTGCATTGGGAAAATGATCGACGTAAATACAGGATGACAAGAAATAACTTGGACACACATTATAACTAAATGCTAATGAAAATATTGCGACAAAACTTCAAAATAAGTATGAATACATTATTTTGTCTAATATATTTAATAGTTTTAAAGTAGCCACCTTTAGCATTAATACAGAGCTTTAGAAGTGTCACAAAATTTTCGGCTACGGGTCGCAACTCACTTATTAATATTTTATCCCTTCCCTTCCATAACAGACTAATCTATTGGGTTCAAGTCTGGGAAATACGGGGGCCATTCTTAAGCTCCAATGAAATTCGGAAAATGTGCCTTGCATCCATCTTTAGTGTCTTTAGCTCTGTATGTATTTGCAAAATCCTGTTGGAAGGTTCACCTTTGGTTTTCAGAGAACTTTTTCGACCAAGATAAGACATCTTCCAAAATGAGTTTGCGGTATGTTTGATAATATTTTTTTCCCTTGATCAACAAAAACAAGTGGTGTTTTCCCGCTAGCAAATATTCCTCCTCAAACTGTTGCAGCTACAGGGATCGTTGACGCCGCCAACAGTTCAAAAAGTTTTACGTGCTTCTGCTGACGAAACTCTATTATTATGGCTATTTTGAGCTTGTCCAATCGAGAACAGTTTCTCATCTATAAAGACCAACGTTTGCCATTGATCATCTGCGCCCCGCTTTAACAGTTCTTTCCTCTTTCAAAGTCTTTTGCGTTTGTTCTTTGCTGTTATCTTTTGAGCCTCTTTCATTTACTCAATTCTTAAAACCAAACGAGTGGTTCTTTGCTGATCTTGGTCCCTCTAGCAACCTTTCTCATTGAAATCCTAGGATTTTGTTAAACTCGCTTCTTGATCCCTTTCTAGTCTCTTGATGGATTAACTGTGCGTTTTCTTCTTCCAAACCTGTCATCATCATATCCGAGTTTTTAAAACCTTTTGATTATGTAGGAAACTGTCCGCTTAGCCACTTTCAATCGTTGCACATTTTTCACATTGTTTCTTTTCTTGTTGATGTAATTCCAGTATGGCGGATCGTTTGTGAACCATAATTCTTATCCCAACTAACCTACTTACACATATTTCAGGGACGTCATTTCAAGTTTTTCCAGGGAGGGCAAAGGGTAAAAACACAATACAATTTCACCAGAAAACAACAAAAACCACGCCCACTTATATGTAAATACATTGATTTCTCAAAGTCAGGGGGGGGGGGGCAATTGACCCTACTGCACCCCCTAAATGACGGGCCTGCATAGTTAGTAACTTTCTAGGATCGATTTCCTATCACAATATTATAATAAATTTAGTATTATTTACAGAGGTTTGGTTTAAAACTTCGTCCCATTTATTTCCTGTCATCCTGTAAAGCACAAATTATAAAGTAAAAACGCTCATTCCTGCCTTGAGCAATACTTACAATTGAGACTTACAATTAATGGATTTCAGGTCAGAAGTAAAAAAGATATGAAAGTCCTGTAATTGCCAAGTGTATAAATGCATCCCCAATTTGAAAAGTAGAAAATCTTAAGGAAACAATGCATGCCAATCAATATTCGTTGTCTCGTGCATAGCATTTTTTTCTTTTTTCAACCCTTATATAACAGTGTTACCTATATAGAGAATTATTACTCTGTAACGAATATTGTAGGACAAAAGGAATTTGTATGGTTAAAATCAATGGCCATTGTAAATAAAGCACAAATCGTGAAGCGTTCATTCCCGCTGTCTTCAGCAGATTATGAGTGAGGCATTGGTGTAATATTAATTTTATATTAGGCGTTAAAAAAAATGTTACAAAAAATGAAGGCCCTTTAAATTGTTTAGTGGCATAGATGCATCCCAAAGTAAACTATAAATAGTCTTTAGCAAAAAAGAATGTCTATCAAAATTTAGTCTCGCGCACATAACTCACATTTATGTTTAACCATTTTATACAATGCTTACCTATGGATACAATAAGTAGTTTATAATGGGTATTGTTGGATAAAAAGAATGTGCATGTGTAAAACTAATGATCTAAGTAAACAAGGCGCAATTAGCAAATCAAATCCACGCTCATTCGCGTTAGCTTGGATATGTGAAAACTTGGAGTAGTAGTAAATAAAATATAAAAAAAATTTTTAATTTAAAGAGTATTTCTGTCTGCTCATTCGCACTAAAAAGTATGAAATAAACGGTGAAAATGCGCTTTGGGTCCCTGCTTGGCGCATTTTCAAAAAGTCGCCAACTGGCGCGTTTTTCCTTGTTGTCTCGCAAATTGAAAGTTCCGAAAGACATTACGCAAAAATTGGCGACTTTTTGAAAATGCACCAAGCAGGGAACCAATCGCATTTTCACCGTTTATTTCATACTTTTTAGTGCGAATGAGCAGACAGAAATACTCTTTAAATTTAAAAAGTTTTTTTTATATTTTATTTCAAAGTTTTTTCGTTTTAAAATTTATTTAGAATTGCGTGAAGACAAACACCGTTCAGCATAATTCACCGAGAAAATAACAAACGCCGTTAAAAATGCTATTCACGAACACTTTTATTTTTTATTCATGAGAATATTTAGTTTCCAATTTTGTTAATTTATCAACTTACTTTGAGTCAAACGCCATCAAGCGTAATGTTCAATTTGAAGAACTACCAATGCATTTTCTACAGCCCTTGTTAGCCTTTTTTAATAAGTCACCTAAGCAAATTTTTGAACTGGCCTAATATGTTGATTGTTAGCTAATCTAATTCATTTCTTCTTCTGCTTTAATATTGCAAGGTTTATCTCCAACAATTTCAGTCGGATTTAAAGCTTCCAGTCGTATTCCTACTAATGATTGTACTCGACTCAACTCCACTATAAAGCGGAAGTGCGTTAAAGTTCACGCGTGGATTTAACTCTGCAACCGGAAGCAAAACGTGAAAACCATGACAGAAGCAAGTACAGAAAAAGTCTTTAAAAAGGTCTTGTAGGTTAAACGGAAGCACCCTGTATATACATATACATGCGCATACCCAGTCTGAATCGTGAATATAAACAAAAACAAATGTAATTATCCAAAAAAACCCATTAACCTACATAAAAATCTAAATACTACTCCTTTCGTTAGTTTATTCTAGTATTAGAGAATAAATCTACGAATGAACTGTTCTATCTAAGCCTTTCATCAAATTCAAAGCCCCCATCCCAGTGTACTTCCTCCAGATAAATGCCGAACTCTGCGATTTCTGACACTTGACGATGTCTTTTGCTGCACCCTGTCTCATTTAATTATCGGGCCACTCTGTGCAGACGCCTCTGATTCGATTAAGCAGAGAGGTCTTCCTCTTCACAATGAAGCTTTCAGCGCAGCATAATGGACACAATGTTCTACTTTGTGGGGATGAATGGATGGCTCCCTCTTAACGGTGGAGACGCGCCACGAGTTGATGAGTAGAGGAGTATCTGAAAACCTGACGACCGCAATTGAATCCTAGAAGAGGGATAGATTGCATTGTGGTGTAGTTTGTGATGTGCCTTTTCGATGTATCTTAATTTATCATAAAAAAGTGATAAATTGTAAATAATAAGATAAGTTGTAAAATATTAGAAATTTAGATTATCAGTGTTGAGAGGTACAAAAGAGTATGCTACATTTTAAAATGCTCAAAATCGCTAAATTGCTTTCAAAAAGAAAAATTTTTTAACGTACAATAGGTGCTTAAAAAGGCATTTATTATATTATTGTCATGTGAATTACTTCTCAAAGGTGATTTTGTGAAAACTCCAAACCTTTCTTAATAGTTTATCGAACTGCATGAACAAAGCATTTTTTTTTTCAAATTCTTCAGCGAAGATAAATAGAAGTTTTAGCATTTTTGAATGTTTTTAACCGACTTCAAAAAGAAGGAGGTTCTCAATTCAAAGCATGTGCTTTTTTTTGTTAACCGACTTCAAAAAAGGAGGAGGTTCTCAATTCAAAGCGTGTACTTTTTTTTTTTTGTTTTTAACCAACTTCAAAAAAGAAGGAGGTTCTCAATTCAAAGCGTGTACTTTTTTTTTTGTTTGTTCGCACATAACATCTGATCTACTGAACCGATTTGGACGATTTTTTTTAATCGATAGGAGATGGTGTAACTTAGGTACCATGTACTCATATGACGATATTTGCTCACTAGAAAAAAAGTTATTATGGAAAACAGTAAATTTCATGTCATTTCCCCATTAAATGATCAAATTTTCAATCCATTGTTGCAAAAATTGTTGCCTCGCAACAGCAATATTAATAGTAATCGTGATGAAAATTTTGAACCATGGCTTCTCTGGAGTAAGTATGGAATTTATTGCTTTCTTAGGATTGTTAACCGATACTTCAATGAGCGACCCAATAGTCAAGTGGTTAAACGCGTCAGGTTGAAGTTCCTGATGGAATGAGATCGATCCCAGGTCTGCAAGGATTTTTTTGAACAGCTGCATGTTGTTTTGTTTTGTTTTTTTTTTTTTATTTGTATAAGTGTACGATTTTAATTAACGAAGATATCAAATAAAAAAAGTCGAATTTAAAGCGATTTGTCCAAAATGATTAAATATAAAATCCATTGTTAAAAAACGTGGTTGATATGAAACTGTAATAGTAATGATAATGAGAATTTTAAATGAATTCTTAACTAAATCAAACATGAAACTCATTAGCGGGCAACGTACGTAGTATGTGTTAAAATCTTATGAACAGCGAGAAACTAGAATTGCTTTGAAATATAAATTAGTTGAAAAGCAGTTGATATTGAAATGGCTTTGATTAACTAGTACACAAATTAATACCAGAGAATAACAAAGATTATATTTGTGTGTCAATCGTTTAAAATTTTAGACGCGTTGATAGTTTCTTCCTTTTTTTTTCAGTTTATTTTACGGAGCATTTACTTCAGAAAATTAGGTGAAGTTTCGTAATGGAAACATTACCTTATTTCATAAGTACACTTACACTAAAAAGAATAAAATAAAAATATTTTTGAAAAAAAAATTGAACCGACTTCGTAACTTCACGGCAAGTGCTCAAAAAAGTAAAAAATAATATTATTCTTTGAACACCATCGATACTACATTTAAACATAAGTTTGAAGTCGGTGCAAAAACTATAGGTAAAATATTAAACTACATTTTGCCAACATTTTTCAGAGAAACCATTAAAAATTAAGAGCTGAATATTCGTACTAGTACATAAACAAGTGGTTGTCAATGTAGTGTATGCGAATGCTATTAAAGAACCTGGATTCATTGAAATTTATATTTATGGTTGAATTATAGTTTCGTATGTTTTATTTAGTGTTTTTGCGCCGACTTCAAAACTTAAGTTTAAATGTAGTATCGATGGTGTTCAAAGAATAATATTATTTTTTACTTTTTTGAGCACATGCCGTGAAGTTACGCAGTCGGTTCAATTTTTTTTTTAAATATTTTTATTTAAAATAAAAATTGGTGCAATTTGGTTTTTGTACTGTATTACTTTAATTTATTGCAACCCGAGATGGGGAGGTTTATTGGTTTGGTGGATTAGAGCGCCGTGTTGATACTACGAAAGCAACGATTTCGATTCGCCATGAGCCAAAAAACATATGTTATAGACTTACTTCTCTCGTATTCACTTATTCCTACAAATGAGCTTAAAGCATGTTTTCTAAAGCTGTTAACGCACTAGAAAGTGCATACTGTTACACTCGAAAGTAGGCTCATTGAGTTTTGGATGAAATTTGTTGTCTGTGTCATGTTTTAGATTCCTCTTGAATAGTTTCTGCAGGCTATGAAACTGCACACTCAGTTAACGAAACTTGAAACGATTTGCTACTAAAACTTTTTTTCTGGCATAACTGCAACAATAGTTTTCGTTCAATCAAATCACAAATGCTCATTAACTGCAGGAGTTGAAGAAAATTTTAAAAACGTTTTGAGTTATAACCCTAATATACATCTTTATATATATATATATATATATATATATATATATATTTATATATATATATATACATATATGGGTAAAATGTGAAAATAAGATATTCTACATTCAATCAGCGCATAATTGCAGCTAGAGCATTAAATGCATTCTAAATATTAGGTGTTTATATATGAAGTCCGCCCTCGAGCGTGCACGAAGTCAGCTTAAATAACAATTAGAAAATATTTGAAAAACGTCTAGAAAAAGTTTTGAAAAAACGTTATAGATTCAAAATGCAATACGACAATTTTTCATAAACAACTAGAATTTCAAAAAATATCTGGGCAAGTTACTGCTTCGTCTACGGAGAGCGGGAGCAGTTGGTGAAAATAATAATTTGCAGGTTTCTGAAGAGGTCAGCTGCACACGAGTTAGCATATCGAGAAAGGATGTTAAGTTTTGAGAAGTCCAAAAGGACGAAAAAATGAAATACTACTGCCAACTCATGAATACAACCAACCCCCCCGCTCCGACCTACAAATAAAAGAAACCCAGATCACTTACCCAGTAATAGAAAAAAGAAGCAACACCATTATTCATATTCCTCTTACTCGATCCTTTTCCGTACCAAGTCGATGCGGTTCGCAGAGCTCGCTTCCATGCAACACCTCCCGCAAATCGGGTTTAAGTACAGCATATCATCAGAGTTGAAAGGAAACCGTTGCCAAAAAGTAGTTGTTTGGGTGAAAAAATTATCGATTCTGCCGAAAAGATTTATTAAACAAATTAAGGTAGTAAAAAATAAACTCTGCAGGATAGTTGTTTTGGTAATATAGACCAGCAATGAATTTGTAAACCTGTTTGTTAAAATGTTTCTTATCGTTACAGATCTTGAAAAATCTGCAGAGTTGGCCGATAATGATATTTATGAAATTTTTTTTATGTAAATTACTAAACCAATGAGGCATGCACTTCGCATGAAAGTTGAAATGTTCTTTTTTATCGTAAAGATCTGTTGAAAGTTGAGAATCTCTAATTTTAAAGGAAATATCTAAAAAGTTCGCAGAATCAATTTCCTCATTGGCCTTGTTTAGTTGTAGTGTTTGTGGGTAAACAAGTTTAAATTCTTCTTCCACATTGGCCTGACAATGTGCTTTGTCTGTGTGCACAAATGCACATTGCAGCTGACCTCTTCAGAAACCTGCAAATTATTATTTTCACCAACTGCTCCCGCTCTCCGTAGACGAAGCAGTAACTTGCCCAGATATTTTTTGAAATTCTAGTTGTTTATGAAAAATTGTCGTATTGCATTTTGAATCTATAACGTTTTTTCAAAACTTTTTCTAGACGTTTTTCAAATATTTTCTAATTGTTATTTACACTGACTTCATGCACGCCCGAGGGCGGACTTCATTTATAAACACCTAATATATATATATATATATATATATATATATATATATATATATATATATATATATATATATATATATATATATATATATATATATATATATATGAATATATATATATATATATATATATATATATGAATATATATATATATATATGAATATATATATATATATATATATATATATATATGAATATATATATATATATATATATATATATATATATGAATATATATGTAGGAATGAGTGGCAACACTTAGGAGAGCGCGCGTAACACCGCCCTCTAGCGAGCATAAGAGATCGAGCGAGCATTAAGACACCGACAGTGGATGTAGAAGCACGCGTCCGTTCTGTTCCTCGACGCGTAAGCGTACGTGCCTGTTACTATGTGTTACAACTGTACTATGTGTTATGTGGAGTAATAAATGTTCTGTGATGTTGACGACGCTCTCATCATTGCTGGGAACCGGCGGGCGGACACCCTAGACACAAACCGACCCTACATATATATATATATATATATATGAATATATATATATATATATATATATATATATGAATATATATATATATATATATATATATATATATGAATATATATATATATATATATGAATATATATATATATATATATATATATATATGAATATATATATATATATGAATATATATATATATATATATATATGAATATATATATATATATATATATATATATATGAATATATATATATACATATATATATGAATATATATATATATATATATATATATATATATATATATATATATATATATATATATATATATATATATATATATATATATATATATATATAAAGAAATATGCGCAGGCTAATTACAGGGTGCCCCGTAAGTAACGCGCTGATGTACAAAATTGTTTTCTCAAATCTACTGATTCGAAAAATCCAAATTATATTCTAAAACCATGTAAAACTTATGGTAATTAGTTCAACGCATGTTCGATGTGTTTTCCCTCTCTAGCTGTAATATGGCGGAAACGAATTCCGAAATTGTGCTGCACTCGCTGAAGAATCGACATTTCGATGTTTTCAACAACTGTAAACATTTGAATCAAGCAATTGCACTGTAAAAAATGAATGTTGTTTTTAAAGTATAATACAAAAAATTGCAAGTTTTACAGCAATAAACTGTAAATTTGCTAATTTTACAACTTATTACCGTGGATTTTACAGTTTTAAACTGGAACCTCTGCTGCCAGTATTATACTGTCGTTTTTATGTATAATGCAGCTAAAATTCACGGCACAATAAACTGTAAAATTTCTTACTTTACAGTAAGAAACTGTGAAATTGCTAGTTTTACTGTTTATTACTGTGTATTTTACAGTTTTAAATTTTAACCTCGACTTCCAGAATTATACTGTAAAAACAACAGTTCAATCTTTTGCAGTGTGGTTGCTGGCCCACTCGGGCATATTTTCTTTAGTTTAAACTCAATCCGAAACTTTCTTTGAATTGAATTCGTGTTGTTGTAGTTCAAATAACACGTTCGAGCAATGTAAGTGCTCTCAGAAACGCTACAGCTCGACATTTTCACTAAAAAATCAACACAAAAGTCAACTCAATGAGATTGCGAAAAAAAAATCCGCCAATGCTCCTACCTAACCAAAATGTTTAGATTTGAAACGAAAAACAGTTTTCGAGAAAATGTCTTTTTAACGCGTTACTTTTTGGCCACCTTGTACCTCAGGATGCAAGCTACCCCATATTTCACCAGGCACTGCTTTGCAAGTATTAGCCTCGCTCCACATCCACAGAAAACCAACCGAAATCGAAGGCGGAAACCGAAAACCCGGTGCTTAGAATTTAAACAAAATGGTAAGTACCCGGATTTTCGGTTTCGGTCGGTTGGCTGCTAATGTGGATTCCGGCCATATGTTTGGCGTACTCACAACACAGCTCATCTTGTTTTTAACTAATACGGAAATCATTATTAGTAACCAGGCATAAAAATTTAAGCGGCACGCACGAGTAGGTAACTTTTTGCTTTAAATAGGTGTAGATACAGGGGTTGGACAAAAATATGGAAACACCTTAAAAAAGACACTTTTCCTTGTCTAATATTGTGTAGGAAACCCGTTAGCATTCAAAACAGCTTGCAATCTGCTCGGAATGGATAAATACAGTTCCTGCCAATGGAATATTATACAGTATGAATATTATACAGTAAGGGAATATAATACAGTATGTCTGCCAAGGGAATATTGTACCATTTTTCATGTAAAACGGTGGCAAGTTCAGATAACGATGCTTTCTGTAAATAACGAGAACGCACTTTCCGCTCCAATGTAGACCACAAAGGTTGGACAATATTTAGGTCTGGAGGCTGTGGTGGCCAGGGGGGATGTGACAAATCATCGTCGTGCTCAGAAAACCAGTCCTGGAAAATATAAGCTGCGTGAACAGTAGCCTTGTCATTTTGGAAGACACGATCACCATTGGGGATAAAAGATTGAACCATGGGATGGACTTGATCGACCAAAATATTCACATAAGTCTTGGCAGTCATGTGCCCTGACAGAGTTATCATGGGGCTAGAAGAGAATTACGATATAGCTGCCCAAACCATCATAGAAGGCCCGCCATGTTTCACTCTTGGCAACAAGGAGTTTGTATCTTGAGATGGCATTCTCTAGACGTAAACTCTGCCTGAAGTGGGAAACAATGTGAGAGAAAACGCGTCAGACCATATTACCACTATGCTATGACTTCTTCCACTATGCTATAATCCAGGCTTTATGACTTAAACACCACTTTTTCCTGTTTCGTGCATTAACATCCTTGATGAATTACTTTGCAATAGCAGCACAGCCAGTAATTCCCTCTTTATGAAGCTCTCTTCTATTTGTTTTGGTACTCACAGGGTTTGATAACATGACATTTATTTCAGCAGTAACTTTTGCAGCTCTGGTCTTCTTATTTTTCGTCACAATTACCCTCAATGATTGTCTGTAACGATCACTAAGCACACAGTTTCGTCCGCGCTGTGATTTAGCGTATGATGTTTTTCTGCATTTCAAAAAAGTGGAATAAATCTTCGATACAGTACCTCTTGAAATGCTAAACATTCCGGCTACTTTGCTTGCGGAAGCACCTACCATGCGTGCTCCACCAATTGCCCACTTTCGAAGTCTGTTAACTCTGACATAATGCAATGACAAGCTCACATAACAGTACTCCGACAACGACTGAACTGTTCAACATATTTACGAAGTTGTATAAGTTGTGTCAGTAGACGAAAACGCTAGTGCCACTTACATATTTCATTGAAATCAATCATTCTTTTCAAACATGTGTTTCACTAGGTGTTTCCATATTTTGTCCAACCCCTGTATGTAGATTGTCTTGTGCAGTATATTTTCACTGAAACTAAGTAGAATAAATCCTGATTAACATATTTATTAAATTGAAATTCACTTTCATTTAGAAAAGACATAGGAGCAGGGGTGGATACAAAGGAGGGGCGATGGCACCATCGCCCCTTGAGGCCCTACCATCTGTAACTTTTTAATATTCAAGTTTAAAAAACTTAATTTTAAACGATTTTAATGATGTTGAAGTTTGGGCTCTCCCCCGGAAATGTTTCGAAATTGAAGTCCGAAACCTATATGATCAATATTTGAAATCTAGTATAGATAGTAAAAAGTAAGTAGTAAAATCAATCGCTCCTCCCTTGAGAAATTTCTAGATCCGCCCTTGAATAGGAGCATCATGTTTCTTGAATTTTTCGATTCAATATTAACATAAACCTTACTTATAAAGATAAGTTATTACTGCAGGCATATTTTTCTAAAAACATAATACCAGACACCCATTTCTAAGATCACCAGGGATGATGGTTTGCAATGAACGTAAAACACCGGCGATTACAAACAATCAGCAACGACCCTCCGTACATGATCCACTTAATTTAATTAACGGACCTCTCTGAACTGTTGCCCAAGATTCGATTAAGCAGACGGATCACCCCTCAGAATCCTGCGTTCGAACGGGGGTGCACAATGGATGGCCTTCTCTTTTGTGGCGGGAAATAAGGATTAATCACGTCTCCTTTTGCCGGCGCGTGAGCAGTAAATAGAACAGCATTTAAGGCTTCGAATCCGATCCTTAACGACCCCCGGCGTCCTTTCTCGAAAAAGATGCACGGAGCGTTGGTGGTGCGGTGAACCCCCCCCCCTCCCCCATCAATTCCACTTTTGAGAAAGGAGGAAATGGGATTTACGGGTAAAGAAGATTGAAATGTATAATCAATGCTTATGTTTGAATATTTACAAAAGAATTAGCTCGTTTCACGTTTAAAGATTGCAATTGTTTCAAATGAGAGTTCTGTGAAAGTTTGGGGGACGTTTTGGTTTCTGGTTGCGGATGAATGCTTTGTTACAAAATACTTCGAAACTTATTTTTAAAAAATCGATACATTTATACTAATTGCCTATTTCTAGTGTGAAAAAAATATCAGATCTTTATTCATTTATGTGGGTCTGTCTTGCTGTGTGTTGGCGTACATGAATGGCTTAAATATGTGGATGCTGCTTAAACGTAATATAAACAGTTAAAGCATTTTTGAATCGGGGTTTTTTTTCTTCGGAATCTATTTTTTAATCGTATTTGATTTGTCGTTAGTAAGAGCTCTATCATTTTTATTTATTTCAGTTCTTTTTTTTCTGAAGTCTAAAATTAAACAGTTGAACCTCTAAACTATAGACATAACTTCAATTTCTATTTCTCTTTCATTTTCTAAAATAGAGTTAAAAACTATATCTGACGGGGAATTGTCGTTTGAATATACTCGTATTTCGACGTAATGTAATATTATACATAATGTATATGCATCATATTTCTTTATTTTTGATTTAGTAATTTGACTGGTTTTTAAAGCTATTTTGTATTTACGATGTAGGCTAGGGCGGAGAAAAATGACCTAAAAAAAACTTTTTTTTTAAATTTCAAATAGCTTGATGTCTCAAAATGTGCCATTTGGTCACTAAAACAGAGTGAAAATTTGAAGAATTTTGAAAAAATTTTCGATCTCCCTTCGTGACCTTCTTTTTACAATATTTAGTGACAACATGTAAAAAATTGACTCTGCATCAGACAAACTGTTTTTCAGTTTGGTGACCATCAAGCACAAAAAATAGCACAAAAACAATAATTAATGAAGTAAACTATCAAAATATTAAATAAAATAATATATCACAAATGCAAAAATACAATACAATATCACAAATATTTGCAAAGTGAAATGCGAAAATTCACGTTTTGTCTCCAGCTTCGGCATTTAGCTCTCGCGAGACTATTCGAGCACGGGCGAACCCATCTCGTGTTGTATGCCCAAAAACAGCTTTCGCCGCCTCTGTCACCAGCTTAGCATATCTTTCCACGCCTTGAGTGTGATTTGGAAATTTCAAATTTTCCAACGGTTTCCAACTCACTTGATATATAATCTAAGAACTCGATTGGCTGTACTGATCTATCGTGATTGATTTAGGCAACCAGAATCAAGAGTTTGTGGTTGCTAAAGTAAAGTTACATTCACCTTTACTAAAGCTATTGCACATTTTCAGTAGAAAGAGTTGATGTGTGCTTAACCTCTTCGGATCCAAATTGGACAACTCCTCTATTAACTGTATGGGTTCAAAGGAAAGTAACAGGCTGATTGGTGCACGTAGAAAGCCGTTTTCCGATATCTAAAGAAAGTCCCCGTGGTCCTGTAGTCGTGCCATCCATTTCATGGCAAAGATGGCGTAGAGGCAGATCATTAGCGTGAAGCAGACATAACAACCACTGCAGAGGACGCTTTAATGTTTCCTCCAGTCGTCGTATGACACCTGCTGTATGACCTGTGTTCCCATTCGGGCCATCACACCCTATAACTATAATGCTCTCCATTTGTACATTCTGCTCTATGAAACTAGAGACTATTGTCTCAGCAATGTCTTTGATGAAGCTTGATGTCGGAGTAATGTGGCTGAAGTAAGAAGAACCTGGCTGTGTCTGCGATGTTGCTTATGTGTTCTTCTGTCAGGAGTTTTCTGTGGTACTTGCTGACACTGTCGACTACTTGTGTCTAAGTTTGCTATTTTCGACCATCAAAATATATTCTCTCTATGTCACGATAAGCCTGATTAATCTGATTATCATTTTGTTCGAGTTTCCTACGAGTTTTTCTTCTTTCTCTATGGATCCTACTTCGATCTATTACTTTAGATCATGGATTGGCGACGCGAGACAAACATCGTGCATAACTGATGTTGCCAATGCAGCAGCCGATCTATCCGAGACTCCGATCTGATCGCAAGCTTTCCCAAGTGAAGGTAGACAGATTGTCCTTTTCTTGCGTTTCATATTTTCTTTGCCTTAATCTCAATTAGTTTTTCTTCAGGTATGTACCCGTCATCCGTCACACTACCCAACGAGTGAGATTCCACCTCGATACTATCAGTATCGGCAAAATTTGATATATTTTTCCTCTGTATGGTACTTAGCTTATTTACTCGACTGAGAATGGCTTCCTCTAATTTTTCTCCTCAATGTTGCCTTCTCCCCCTTATTTATACCACCAATTATGATCTTTCTTGGTCCTCTTTGATCATGGAGAAAAATACGTTCCCTTGCTGGACCTTTAAATTCTTTAGGACATTTGCAGTTTGAAGTCATGTCACATTTGCTGAGATCAAATAGGCTGTTTGCTTTGTTATGAAAGTCAGTTAGTCTCAGCGTCGGTAGTTGATATTATCTTTTTTTTCCCTTTGTAAATCTTCAGGATCGTATTGTATTTGCTGTGGAATAATCTCAGTTTTTCAATCGCATGTGCGTGACTTACCGTTGGAAGTGAGACCTTTGTCCAGATCTCTTCCACATCATTACAAAGTTTATGCGATACGTCAAAAAATGATAGGTATTTTCAATTTTCCGTCTTGTCGTAGTTGCATATATTTTTTCATGACATCGGTGTAAGTTGGGAGAGCATTGGACGGAAAGTTTCTTGGAGAGCCAAATATCACGCATGATACTTCGTCTCTTGTGACTGCCATCAATTTGATTTTTACCATAAAAGTAATATTTATTATTTCATAAATAATAAAAATATATGAAACATTATTATTCATATGATAATTTAGTATTATTATTCATGTGATAGAAAATATCTCTTTGAAAAACAAATATACAACTGAAATTGATTTTCAGTTTAAAAATAGTTCGACTTCAATCTGACAGAAAACCGAAATAGTTATGGTTCGTAGTTTCGTATTGTAATATAATAACAGTAGTATTATCTAATATTAGCGATAATATAATAAGCCGTGTTGAATTCAGACTGAATCTAGTTGCAAAGTCATAAATGAAACTTCCCCCTCCCCCCCAATATATAAAAGGAAATTAACCTTTGAATATCTGCTACTCTTACAGAAATGCTGCTGCAGAACTATTGATAACAGGCGGGAAAATAAAATATTATTTTTCTAATAACTATTAATGCCATCCATCGAAACTAAAGTAAAGTATTGAAAATATTAAAGTTAATTTTAGTAACTATCGATGAAAAAGGTGAAAAAAAAATTCTAGGACAATCATAGTGCCCTACAAAGTCCTTTAATGCAGTATTTTGGCACAAAATCCCAAAGTGTAAATTTTTTAGTGAGACGAAGGGAAATCAAAAAATTGTCAGAAATATCGTGGTTTTGCAGAATTGTTGCTATATACAAAATGCACGTTTTCCGCATACAAGCTTAAAAAAATATTTTAAAAAGTTCTTTCGCTCCATTCTAATGTGGGCTCAAAAGAAGAATCTAAGAAATTTCTCCGATTAAAATTTCTTTTTCAACTTAGTTAAAAATGTGTACCAAGGGTTGGATTTAAACTTTAGTTCAACTATAAAACTTCGCATCCGAATAGAGAAAATAAAAAAGTATGGACAAAAAAGATAAGACTTTTTTTTAAACAAAGCATATTAATTATAAAGTACTTTATAAGAAAAAAGTAGCGCTGGAAATTTGGAATGGAAAGAAAAAGAAACACTTTAATTAGTTTAATCAATAATTTTAAAGTATGTAGGTCTTTCTCATGAAAACTAAAGTGTTTTGAATTGATTGAAGCAATCCGTTAACTTCTCCAGTGTCTACCATGAACTGTTATATATCGGTAGTTAGATTCGCTTTTAATGATTTCTTGAAATAACACCATTAAGCCCAATTTAGATCCTATATAATGTTTCAGATTTTTGGTGATAAAATAAACATTGTAGTATTGAAGTGCAAGTTTGTTTTTTTTTTTCGTTTCTTATGTATTCAGTAATACTTAATTATTTTATGGGTTCAAAAATTATCGAAAAAATATCTTCCCGTCGATATTCTACGTCGAAAGCTTTTGCAATTAATAGCATTCGAAGGAAATACCAAAATCAGATTCAGGTTTTCCAGCAGTTAATAACCCACTGTGAAGAATTTGTAACTCTTCAGCATTGAACGAATGGTTTTCAAATAAAAAATGAAGCAAGGGCTTTCTTTCAAAGCTTCCTTTCTTTTTTTAATGTTCAATTTATTTCTAAATCAAATACTTGTCTCAAAAGTATTCAATTGCGACATACAGGTGGGCATACGAACTGACATACGAACATTTCCTCATTTTATAACTTTACTTTTATAAACGAATAAATTTATGTAAGTAGTTTTTTACAACACCTTCTTTCATATTTTGCGAAGCTTTATCGGATAAAAATTATCCCAAATTAATAAAACATAGTGTATTTTATCAGGAAATATACTACCTACCCCACTTGGATCCGAGTTCCAATCATTATTATTTCTCAAAAGGTTTTTTCCTTTTTTTCTCTGATTGGTTGCAAAAATATGTGATTTGAATTTATCATAAATTAATTCAAGATTTTTTTTTCCAAAAACTTCAAAAACCCACTTTTCTTTACAAAAAGAAGCCTTGTCAAAACCAAACTACATTTTTTTTTTTGCATTGGAAAAAAAAGCCTTTGAGATCTAGTAAAAACTAAGCAAGTACGATACGTGAATTATTTTACTCAACTGCACATGTTTTTAATAAAAAGAAATAAATTTGATAAAATTGATAAAAATTATAAGTGAATCAATGAAACCAGAAAATGCGAGTATGACGGTCGGTCCGTCCGTCTGTCCGTTTGTTAGTTTGCTGATCGGTCTGTCTGTCCGAGATAACTTAAAAAAAAAACCGTTTTTAAAAAAGAAAAACGAGAGAAATTCTCCGAAACATTCCACATATAGTTTTTTATAACACAAAATAAAAAGCTTCCCACTCCAGCAAAAATAAACTTCTTTAGGAGTAAATGCTATCTTCGAAGAGGCTAAAACGTGATGCGAAAGCAAAAAAAAAAAAAAGGCTCACGGTTGGAAAAACTCATTTATCTGTAGCTCACAAAAGCACTCAACGCATCTGGCGTAAGCATATAATAAACCTACATTTATACGATCCTTGGACAAAAAAAAGTGCATTTTTCCGTGACGACAATTGCCAGGGCGCTGGAATTGTTTTTAATGGCGGGACTAACGCCGTGTTCCACCGCGGAATAAACTCACCTCCGAGGGCATTTAAAGTAGCATCAGAGGCGCAGTAACCTACGTGGAGGGTGGAATTTAGGGTCGGTTTAGGGCGCATTAAAAATCGAAATGTGCGCACTAAAAACATTCAGTTGCTTAGTTTATAGTGCTGCGTATGCTCGATTTTTTTTTCTTTCTTTCTTTCTTCTTCGGCTAGTTAGGATTACTAGAAAAAGTTTTTCTATCGTAAATACAGTAACCCCCCGTTATATCGCGCTTTTCGGGGGACAAGAAAAAAGCGCGATATATCCGAAAGCGCGATATAACCGAGGTCATTAAAAATAGTTTTCTCTCCAGCATGCAAGCACATACATAAAAATTCATTTATTCGAACATTAGCTTTTTTTCAGTCAAAAGTAAAAAAATATTTATATAACTTTTACAGATTACTACTACACATTACTAACATATGCTTTTCACATTGTATCAATACAAAAGAAAGTGTTCAGTAGTTTCCAAACTGTCTCTGCAGTATGCAAGTTTGGGTGACAGGAATTTGCTGCTTCTTTTCAGCGAATTCAGAAGAATAGAAGAACCTTCGTTTTGTTAATTAATGTCAAAATAAATGAGAAAGAGACCTTTTCTGAGCTCCTTACATATTTTCTCAAAAATGATTTCGAACTAAAAGTTTTTTTTTTTTTTGGGGGGGGGGACAAAAGAAAAGAGCGATATATCCGAAGGAGCGATATAACGAGGTGCGATATAACGAGGGGCTACTGTACTTTGGTGCAAGGGGATATTAAGAAATGAAACGTCTACCTGAAGATGAGAAAAAAAATTGGTGCATTGGTATACGTTTTAAATGTTTTTTTTTTAAATGTAATTTGGTTAATTTTTCTATTTATAAAATATATCTGTCTTAAAGTGGGTCTCTGAAGTTTGTGTATTCGAAAAGTACGTCGGTGAAACTTGATCGGTAAAATTGGTAGTTTGTTTCTTAAAAGTGGGCAACTTTAGTTTGGTACGTACTTTCAAAAACGTCTCAGACGTAAAAGAGACACTTGCTCAGAGGTCTATGAAAAGGTAGTGACAGTCTTTAGAAGTTCCAAAATCTGCTTCAAGTTATTGCGTTATGTTGTTTACTTTATTTATTCAGTCCCTTTCTTGTGGTCTCTGGGCCATCTCAGTGACGTAGTGGGAGCTTCCTCCTGGGAGGTGTCCACCAAAAAGAAAAAAGTAAAAGCTAAGACTTGGAGCAGGAAATAAGAGCAATCGGCATTTTATTTCAGTTTTGAATAGACACCAGATTGTCATGGCTGCATAACATTGATTGAATGATCAAAAACACCTTTTAACCCTTTAAGCGGTTTGCCCGTACGGTGTACGTGCTACCCGAAATCGGCCTCATCTGGTTTGCCCGTACGGCGTACGGGCATCGATATTTTCAGATTTCCTTTTCTGGTTTTCCCGAACTGTTCGGAAAATTGTAAACCTCAAACTTCACAGTAAGTGTGAGAGAAATTTTTGCATAATTTTTAAACCATTCATTACTGCATGCAGAATGTACTTGAAAAAAGCAAATATTTCGGGGTTTTGTGACCAAAATTGTAAAATAAAAAATATTGCAAAAACATTGAAAACGAAAAAAAAATTTAAAAATTCTTTATATTCTTATTCTCTTAATTATGGTACTTAACTATATGCAATAAAAAAATATGCCTTTTTTGGAAGCATTTCTGGTAAAATAATTGACCGCTTAAAGAGTTAAACAATGACAGGTAATTTTAATGTCAATCTCGAAATTTAATTTTGAGCTTTAAGGAAGGGGTCCGAATACGGAGACCACCCCTTTTAGTACGCCGCAGGACCTTCTTGCATAACTTAAGCCAACTAGCAACTTGGTGACGAGCAAATCTCACAAAATATGCTGTCCGCCCATGAACGCCGCGCCTAGCACTCGCGAATCTTTCCACTTAAAAAAGGGGTGATGGGTTGTGAGTGTGAACTTTCCAAAGTTTTTAATTCGAAACTTGCACTAGCTGTCCTTTTGACATATTTAACTAAACTATGTATTTGAAATTAGCATCTTTCTACGTTGTTTGATGCGGTTCACAATGCTTCTTATTATTCTTCCCCTTATTGTTATCTTACCTATAACCTCTTCAGTCCCAGATGCAGGTACACATATGTGTACCTTTCAAGCCTCTATTTATATTTGCTTTCAAAGCAAATTATGACGAAAAAAACTATGCATAATAAAATCTACGATTATAGCATTTATTTTTCATCAATCCCAATTTTTTTTCCTTGGTATTATTCAGACCTAACAATGGTTTAAAAACATGAAATTCATGGTTGAAAAAAATCAGGACTGAAGAGGCTAACCCCTATTCTGGTAAGATCGGAGAAGACCTGCCGCATGCGTAAATACGCGGAAGCTTTTACCTAAGAAAATCA
Source organism: Uloborus plumipes (assembly GCA_038373865.1). NCBI lineage: Eukaryota > Metazoa > Arthropoda > Arachnida > Araneae > Uloboridae > Uloborus > Uloborus plumipes. The sequence goes on along the minus strand of JAXGGA010004908.1, from coordinate 63,079 downwards.
GACTGTATAATATTTGTCTCCTAAAATATACAAAATTCTACAACTGAGTAATAAAAACGATATTTCTTTAATCAAAACTCGTACGACGAACATTTTAAGATCGGTTCATGATTAGAAAGATTTACGACATATTCCATAATGTGTCCCTAGATAGGGCTCCTACATACATCCATATGGAATTTATGACCATCAAAAAGGGCGATTTCTATTCAAACTCCGTTTTAAAAGGACGTTACGTCCGGAAGGGTCAACTGAGAACAACGGATGGAATTAGTTTTCGAGCTAAGGTTCGAATTTAAATGACTTCATTTTCTTGCTCCCGTCTTAAAACGCATTATAAAGAAACGAGCTTTGATCTTTATGACTTTCGGCCTCTAAATTGTTAATAATCAGACGTTTTCCGAAGCATGAGATCAATAATCAAGCAGATTTCATTTTATTACTTGAGTCGCTTAGAATCAAAACCAGTTTTAAATTCACTTTTTGTGAAAACTCATTTTCATTAAAAAAAAAAAAACATAAGTTTAATAGATCCTTCATTCTTTGCTGAAAGGGAATTGATCGAAAACCGCTATATCTCAAGACACAAAGTAAATTCACACAAATAAAACAAAGAATATGTTTGCTTGTGTGTACCTTATACAAATCCACAGTTTACGTCGGATATGGACTAAATTTTGGCAGGGAGACACTTGGGCACCCGGGAAAGATTATAGGGTGGTTTTTGAGCGGGAAAAAAGTATCGATCCGTTCAAATTTTGAATCAAGGACTTCAAAATGGCTCTATCTAGCGAAATACTTATCGGATCTTCTCGATATTTCTCTCATTCGAAAGAACGGAAAAAATACCTGTTAGGAAAGTTTCCTTCCGAGGCTTTTCAAAACCACTAATCGATATCTCCACCCTGAAGAAAGATATGGGCATTTGAAAATTTGGAAATATCCATTTGAAATATGATCGTCTGCACGAGCGTGAAAGAAATTTAATAGGGTGAAATAAATTATTAAGGAGAAAAAGGTGTTGCCATTTTTGAGACTTTGCATTCAAATTATATGTTTTGTATGTTAAAAGTCCATAAAATGTACAACCAAGACATTTTAATGTACAATAAAAACGCTCGATTATACGCAAAATACGATGGCATGGTAAAAGTAGATAAGCGAACACCGCAGAAAATTCGAAAAATGGGTATGAAACGATACTAGTGTGTGCAGTAGGTCAAAAAAAGTCAACAACGCAAACAAATGCATTTAAATTATAGCTAAAATTGATACATTAAATGTAAAAAATGTCTTTAAAAGCTTAAAAGGACCCATAACGCACTCGCAACTGCCAAAAACCCCCATTTCGCACAAAAACTGTACTTCAACCCCCTCCTTAACCAGAAGCTGGATCCGCCCTTGTTTCTGCATTCAGTAAACCATCATCATAAAACAAGAAGTTCTGTCAAGAACTAAACGAGCCTACTTTCCCGTACATCGACATCGGGATTCTAGCATATGATCAATATTCTCTTAACTATCTGAGACTGAAAATTACGTCAAACATACCTTTTTAGCACTTAAAGCTGAATTCTAAAAGCAAAATACACCCGTCTCATTAGATGAAATAGACACGTAAAAAGTAATTAAAAAAAAAAAAAAACGAATAAAGTTTTGTCGCACCTTTTGAAGAACGTAACTGTTACAGTTCTTCCGTAGAAAAATTCCTCAATCGTTTTCAAAAACAAATTTAAATTCCAAAGAACACCAAAACACATTTTATCAAAAAGAAAGAAAAAAAAAACTCGTTCGTTCATAAAATGTCTCGAATTCCATTTTTAATACGTTACCAGTTGTTAAATATAAATAAAGAATAAAATGCTCTTGTGAATGAAAAATTTTTGTTACAAAAAAAAGCGTCTGTCAAAAAAAACAAAAAAAAAATTATAATACATAAAATAAAACAAAAAACTAAACAAAAAATCGGCTGCACAGTCAGTCATTTTTTTTCTGAGCTTGCATTCCGGCCATGTTTGCGGAGTCGGAGTCGGAATCAGAGTCCTCACAGAAGATTATTCAGAAAAGTACTTTTATTTATCAAAACCATTTTCTTACAAAGTTAGTTGTAATTAAATCCGACTTTAAGTTCAGGATCAACATTTAACTTAAATTCTCGGTAGGCGCTAATGTTAAATTTTTTTCTGAATGGTTCAATATTGAACGAAAAATGGTTCAAATCAAAAAGCGAAATATGGGATTGCGCCTCTCCGAGATCTTTCAAACAAAAAAAAGTTTGTTCAATTCGGACGGTTCACTTAAAAGTTATTAGGTGGGGAAAGGTTGCTTGAACGGTTCAATGCTGAAAGAAAAAATGTTCAAATTGAAAATTTAAATACGGTAATGAAATATCCTTGCGGAGATCCTTCTAACAAAAAAAAGTTTGTTTAAATCGGACTGTTCGCTCAAAAGTTATTAGGGGTGACAGCTTGTTTGAGCGGTTCAATGTTGAACGAAAAATTATTCAAATCGGAAATGTATATACGGGAATGAAGTATCTTTGATAAGATCTTTCCAATAAAAAAAGTTTGTTCAAATCGAAATGTTCATTCAAAAGTTATTAGGGCGAGGGACAGACAGACCGACAGACCGACACACAAATTCCCCATCTCAATACCCTACTTTCCATTTTTCAATTTTTCGATATTTATTTTGCTTTTTTACTTCTTTTGGCTTGTTTTTGGACTTGGAGATATTTTTTATATGCATTAAGCCACTTTTAATACTTTTTTCTTCTTTCTTTTATTTTTAACGGGAAAGTAGGCTAAAAAAGCACAAGTGTCAAAGACCCGCTAATAATCCAAACGGTCAATAATCGGGAGTTTACTGTATTTTAAAAGTGTTTTTTTTTTATTATTATTAAGCGTAACTAACTCTTCAACAAAACTGTCTTTATTCACATTTTCATTAAAAAATACATATCCTTTCGAGTGCTTAACAATGCTTTATCATAAATATTTCTCCTAGTAATGCAGAGAAACAGACTTCCCTTTTCCTTAAGTGATGCGTCAGAATAATCGCTGATAACTCTTAACATTTTTCACCGCAAATGCCATACCTAAAATTTTTCAACACACACTCCATTGACATCAAAAAAGAAATGTCAACCAAAAAGAGCAGACTGATCGTCGGAAATTCAAGCATCTGAATTGAGGCTGTCGGTTTCTAAATCGAATTCCACTTGCGATGTTGATTGGAGATCCCCGATTCTGACACCCTCTTTCATCAAAGAGAAGGACAGGTTTTATTGGCTCCTATTTGAGTTTTGCCGCCTCGAGATTTTCTCGTAATTTTTCAGAAAAAAAAAAATCTTGATACGTTTTGGAGATGATGGATGATATGAGGATCTTTTTTGTGTCACGTCATTGCTCATTTTGAGCAATAGAAAGAGATACATTTGCACTTTGTGGAGATTAGTTAGGGTGAAAAAAAGGAGTTTGAATCAAAAATGTTTCTAGTTCTTGTTCAACAGTAGCGAAGAAATATTTGAGATTTTTCTTAAATTCTACATGTTGCGTCGTGTAACAGTCTCTTTCATAAATATAACGGTATTTACAGTATGATTAAGGGTGAAAGCGTGCATATGTAAGCATAATAAACTTTGAATTTTCCTCTTGATGTTGAGCATATTCCGATTAGATTTTTATCATAGTAGTAAATATTAGAAATTCAACTTTTTAAAAGTAACACGTGTTATTAGCTCCTATTGTAGTTTTGCCAACAAGAGGTTTTCTACTAATTCTTCAAAAAAAAAAAAAAGAGGACATCATTATAAGTTTCTCTGAAGATGGATGATACGGTGCTCTTTTTTTCTGTCATGTCATTGCTCATTTTAATCAATAGAAAAAGATACATTTTGCACTTTTTAGAGATTGGTTACTGTGAAAAAAAGGGAATTTGAATCGAAAATGTTTCTATTTCTTGTGCAATAGTAAAGATATCCTACTCATCCTTTTTTAACTTGAATGTTTCGTCGTTGACACTTTCTTACATAAAGATAAAGGTATTACCATTACATGCAAAGGTAATTGCTTATACGTATAAAGATTTAACAATATGGTTAAGTGCAAACGCATATGTGAGGATAATAAACTTTAAAGTGTCCTCTTAGTGATTGACAAATAAACATTACATTTTTACCAAAATGGTAAACACCTAGAAGAAGACTTTTAAAAAATAATAGGTTTTATTGGCTCCTATTTTGCCGCTTCGAGATTTTCTCGTAATTTTCAGGAAAAAAAATCTTGATACGTTTTCGAGATGATAGATGATACGATGCTCTTTTTTGTGTCATGTCATTGCTCATTTTAAGCAATAGAAAGAGATACGTTTTGTACTTTGTGGAGATTAGTTACTGTAAGAAAAAATATTTTGTAATCGAAAATGTTTCTATTTCTTGTTCAACTGTAAAGAAGAAGGATTTGAGATTTGTCATATATTCTAAATGTTGCTTTTCGTGTAAGACCTTTTTATAAATATTAAGGTATTAACAGTATTATTAAGTGTAAACACAATCAGTTATTAGGATAACAAACTTTAAAGTGTCTTCTTCGTGATTGACAAATAAACATTATACATTTTTCTATAATAGTAAACACCTGGAAATAAACTTTTAAAAAGTAACAGGTATTATTGGCTCCTATTTGAGTTGTTCCGCCTCGAGATTTTCTCGTTATTTTTCATTAAAAGAATTTTTTATACGTTTTCGAGATGGTGGATAACACGAGGTTCCTTTTTTTTCACGTCACTGCTCATTTTAAGCAATAAAAAGAGATACGTTTTGTACTTTGTGGAGATTAGTTAGTGTGGGAAAAAATAATTTGGAATCGAAAATGTTTCTATTTCTTGTTCAACAGTAAAGAAGGAATTTTAGGGATTTTTCTAAAAACAAAATGTTGCGTCGTGTAATACTTTCCTACATAAATATAAAGTTACTAGTAGTATGTGCAAATGTCAAGCCGTGTATGTTTAAGGATCATAATATTTAAACTGTGGTGTTTGATGTTTGAAAAAAAAAACATTAAATGTTTAACATAGTAGTAAACATCTGAGATTTATTTTTCTTGTGATTTTAACCCATTAATGCCTGACATTTTCCTTTCCAAAGATATTTTGTATACTGGTTACAAACAATGTTTAATGGACTGAAAAAATAATAAAAAAATTATGTAAAAAATAATTTTTTTATTAAGGAAAGAAAAATCGTCCCTTAAAAGTTATGATAGACCTCAGAGGGTACATACTTTTTTTACTAAAACTTTTTTCTGCCTACGATATAATATTTAAATAGACATTTTATAAGAAGAAATAAAATCAGCAATTAACATAAACTGGGAAGCTGGGATAGCTTTGAAAACTTAGCTTTTTTTCTTGAGATTGTGAACGATGTAAATTTTGATAAAGTCCTATTAAAACTGCTACAGAACACACCTTACAATGGTTATGTGCTGCAATCTGTTAATAACGAATTGAAACAATACCAAGGTACTCATTGAACACTATTATTTGGTTGAAATGTTCATTCTGGGGAAATTCAGACCTGTTTTTGGACCGTCCCTAGAAAGGAACGCTAGGCATTAATGAGTTAATAAGAACAATAATAAATGTGAAGCATATACGGCTTCCAAAGTTTTTTTTTTTTTTTTTTGTCACTCCGTTGGGGCAGGAAATGGCGATTCCTAAAATTTGGAGGGAATGTTTCGCTAGTGTTGTATACTTTTTGTGTATTGTTAATTCTGCTACATTCCCCTATTCAGAGAATGAACGCTAAGTCTTGAATAAGCTTCACCTCTAAAGAATAAGAGAGAAATGTGGAAGTCAATGGGTGGAAAGGATCGGGGAAGACGATCAGGCTGTGAAAAAACTCTTCCGAGAATTACAACGGGGGTCTCTTGCATTTCTAAAACCGTTTTCCAATTTTGCTTCGGCTGCGCATGTCTCTTTATAATGTCTTCTAAACGAAAAGATCTTACTTTATAAAAGGAAAAGTGAATTTTATAGAATATGCAAATGCTAATAAATATACGAAGTTATAACTTATATTGTGAGACATTTCTTGGAAAAGAAGTCTCATGATGACTTTTATTTGTTTTACAAACTACAAAATCAAGTTACTGATTTGATGCAGCCTAAAATATCCGACTTATTCAGCAACAAATAATTGAGTAACATTAAGATTTATTTTTCAAAAATTGCTGCAAATATGTATATTTTACAACAAAATAAGGTCATTTATATCCAATTTGTAAATTAAAATTTGCTTAAAGGGTAATTAAATAATTTGTTTAAAATTAATCATTAGATATTTGTGGATAAATATACCTGTGGTTAAGGCAATTCGTAATGCTTCCTTGGTTGGAATGCAATTTGAAACGTAATGTGGATAATATCCTGGCTAATGGAATATCCCGTTTATTAGAAAAAAAATTTCGTGGAAAATTGGCTACTCCATTAAGCGGGAGCGACTAAACATAGAATATTATTCATTTTGCACTTTGTATATGTGAGTCACGAAGGAAAAGTTAATTTGACTGAAATTGTTTCTATTTCTTGTGAAGTATTTCTACTTTAACCCTTTTTAAGGCGGTGGTAAATATCTTACCACCACGCTAGAACTTGAAACGCACTAGAAACGCTGAAAAGTTTTATGTACAACATGTAATGTTCCATTATGAGCTGCTCCATGTTTCATGTTGTTCCATCAGACAAACTAAAAGTATTTTTGGTGATTTACATTGTATTTAGTTTTTCTATCGCTTATTTCATGCGTAACTAAAAAATGTGCAATTCGAAATAACTAATGACGAATAGTTTTACAAGGAATGCTCATTTACTTGTGAAATTATTTGTATTTTACATTTACTCTATTGAATAAATCAGTGAAATGTCATTGCTTGTAATGGACGGTGGTTAATTTTACTCACCCCTCTTAAAAACAGAAGCCACAACAACAAATTAAAAAAAAAATATTCTGGTCATAAATGAGCTTCATTTTTCTAATTATAATGCAAAATGTGAACTTTGCAGAAAAACGGCTTGTGCCCGTTAAAGGGTTAATTGAAAAGTTTTATTAATATTTTTCTTTGAAACGAAATGTTACTTCGTGTAACAATTTCCCATATAAAATATCAGTATTATAAGTATTTGTAAAGGTTAAATCGTATATTTAAAGATAATAAAATTGAATTTTGGCACTAAATGTTTGTTAAATAGTATATATTTATCATAGTAATAAACCTCTGAAATTAAGTTTTCAAATAAACCCTCTTTTATCAAATCGAGCAAGTTTTACCGACTCCTATTTGAATTTTGCCGTTTCTAGATTTTCCCGTATTTTTTTGAGAAAAATATCTTCACACGTTTACGAGATGACAGATGATACTGTGCTTGACGTCGTGCGTCACTGCTCATTTTAAGCAATAGATGGGAGACATTTGCACATCGTAGAGATTAGCTACGGGAAAAAAAATGTTTAATTCAAGTATGTTTCAATTTCTTTTTCAGTGGTAGGGACAGAATATTTTTTTTTCTTATAAACTCAATGTTGCTGGGTGTAACAGTATCTCAAAACACAAAAAAAAAAAAATTCTAACTTCTTAAAAAATATGATTATACAAAAACTGGGTAATGGAGAAATTCTGCTTGAATTTTTGAAATCAGCGTCATAAATTACCTTAGAAACACTAAATCTCTACTAATAATAAAGCTGAAGGTTGGTCTATCTGTCTTCCTACCTTTCTTTCCTTCCTTCCTTCCTTCCTTCCTTCCTTGTCTCTGTCTGTGACGCGCGTAGCGCCAAATCCGTTCGGTCGATTTTCATAAAATTTGGCACAAAATTAGTTTATAGCATGGGGATGTGCACTACGAAGCGGTTTTTTTTTTTTTTTTCGAAAATTCTATTCTGTTTTTTTTTAATTCTAATTCTTAGCTCATGTTTTAGCAAATAGAACAAAATAGGGAAGAAATATGTCATGCACATTTTCAAATCTTGTGTTATTCGAAAGCTTGGAATTTTATGCTAAATATGATGTCACTTCAAAGATTCTAGGAGCATTAGAAGAGCCGTAATAATTGTTTATAGAATCCCAGAATTCAATGGGAATTCAATTTACTTTCAAATTAAATTAAAAAAAAAAGATGAAATGAATTATTTTATCTACGGAAATTAACTTTTCATGTTATTACCATGGTTACGTTTTTATATCTTTTATTAGTTTCGATCGTTTCCCCTTAATAGTTTTTAAGTTCTCTCTGCAACATCAATTTATTGCCAAATGACCTTTTAATTTTATACCACGGGCAAAGCCGTACGGGTACCGCTTGTGCTTAATACAACAAAATATTTGTTCACTAGTGTTATTAACCAAGAGATGCAAAGGGGGGAAATTCAGTTTAAATGAAAATAAGGAAATATTTGCATTGCAACCATCTAAACTTTCGTTTCTTATTTAAAACAACGTCATTCCGCCAAGCATACAATTACCCAATGCAGCAAGTGGCCAACCCCCTTCTCCCGACCAGAACTAAAAGCAAAACGGTGAAAACCTCGCATTAGCATTTGATTTCATCTCGCTGTCGGGGGATCTATCGGCTGCAAATCGAATTGCCATTCATTTGCCAGATTGCGGCCCGACACCCACTTCGTCAAGTGGGCCGATGGATTTTTATTGACTTCCGATTCGTGTCATACGTCCGTGCCTCTTTGAGACCCTCGGAGGTGAGTGACAGCCCGCGCAGAACCCCCTTTTTCGCTTTCATCGCGCCTTCGCTTTTATTTATTTTTCGACGTTCGAAAGTTCGAACAGAGCATGTCTATGCAGGAAAAAAAAGAATTTTATTCAAGTGAATAGCAATAGCAAAAAACAAAATGAATGGTTGAGAATTGATTTTTTTGGTTTAAATAATAGTATTTTATTATCATTGGAAGTTCCCACAGTCTTCTGGTGAGCTACCCAGCAAAACATAAACTGTTGTTTGCACAGTATACTACTGGAAGCACAGGTTCCAGTTTAACCCATTTATGCCCAAGTTTTTTTAAACATTTTTTTTTTTCAATTTTGAAAACTCTTACTTGGAATGGTTTACATACATTTTGGGCTTGAAATAGTTCGCCATTGCCATATTTATTAAGTTATTTAACGTCCTGTTTTTAATGCACACTAGGCAGATATGTGCCCAAAATACGACCTTACTTGACTTTACTTTTGCAAAGAGACATTACAGAAGGTATCTGTGATCCATTTAAAAAAAAACATGTCAAAATAGTTTAGTTTTATGAAAAATGAGTTCGCAAAAAACACTTACTTTCTGTGGCTACCCATGCTGGATCGTTGCTTGACTGATTTGTCTGAAAATAGCTGTCAATAAATAAACTCTGATATCCAAATAGTGGCTCTAACTGGCTTTCTCAAGAAGAAGGACTATTTGGCTTGTGAAATACAGCTTTAGTAAAATGATATACCCATTACAGGTTTTTGTATGCAGTAACTAACTTTTCTTACTTGTCCATTTTTTTCCGCTATGCATCCTTGTTGATTACAAATGTGTTGGTCTTCCATTTCGAAAAAAAATTCAGATCAGATACCCAAATCCCCACCATTTCCCTTAATATCATCAAAGATCAACTGAAAATTGCTTTTTTTTGAACTTCAAAATCTAAAAAATGCTAGAGAGGAGTCCCTCAAGTTAGGGGCGATCGCCTCCATCTCCTCATCCTTGTATCCGAGAGTTAAAACGTTTGTCTGAGGCATAGAAAGGACGGAACTGGCGTTTGTTTGATTCTCAATCCGGGAATGCCTACATCAGTTTAACATTCAAAATACAGGCAAAATTCACAAAATTTTGCATGAACGTGAAAATTTAGGTGCGCAAAATCACTTAACAAAGCAAGCAAAAACAGTTTCGACACCAACCGAGCAGTAGAACTGAAATCTACAGTAAGTATCTGTTTCATTTCGATATTGTGGTACAGAAGTAGTTCCCTGTCTAGTTCCACACTGATTTCATCACGCTACGCTGTCACAAACGACAAATGACTATACTAGACAGCAACTTACGTTGACACTGACGTCACTACTGGCGGAGCCAAAGAGAGCTCACAAGCAGTTAGCGATCTCCTCTAATTCGCCAAGTAGGCTGTGACGTTTTATCTAGCACGTTTTTCATAGGCTAACGTCGCGCTGATGTCACGCCGTTAGTGTCAAGAAACCTTGCAGTGCAGTATAGTACAAAAATCAACCTATTTTTTATGAAATTACTGTTGCCATATGTCAATATAAAAACTAATGTTAGAAAAAAATTTGTAATGTAAAAAAAAAAAAGTTTTTTTTATTTCAATTGTTTCTTCCTCTTTTTCAGGGTCAAAGTTGTCCCACAATGCACAATTCACAGTTTTATCAAGGTGAGTTTTCAACTTGTATTAATGTACGTACGATTAAAAGTGTTGAAAAGAATGTCTAATATTTTGCCGATTGTTTCCTGGATCCAAGTCTTCTTAATGCTTTTCTTATAGAAAAAATATGTTTAAGAGGAGCATTGATAATCATTGGACACTAATAATTCACTAGGTGCGCCTAGTTGGGCCGAAACTGCAAAACATAAATTGTTGTTTTTACATATAATACTGGCAGCAGAAGTTCCAGTTAAAAACTATGAATGCATAGTAATAGTACTGTAAAACAATCTGTGTTACAGTTTTTTATTGTAAAACTAGCAACTTTACAGTTTATTACCATAACATTTGATGTATTATGCTGCGAAAAAAACTATTTTTACAGTGCAGAGTCTGTTGTTGCTCTTCACGTCTTCGCATTTGTATTTGTATTACTTTAACCAAATTGAAATAAAATAAACACTGTCTTAGAGTATACTGTTATGCTTTGGCCAAGCTTGCACTTATGGCACCTGCTTCTTTTATGCTTGCAGCGAACTACAACAACTGGCGACAGTGAAGTGAATGTTGTGTTCAGTGCCTTACTAGTCCAGCCAAGAAGAGACCCCCCTCCTGTGGACATCGCGGCCGACATTTCGGCGTACTATAGTCATGGTGGACTCCGCCTCCGAGGTCTAGACTCCACCCCCTTTTTCGTTTTTCTTACATTCTGTTCATATCTTTGCTGCACTACAAGTATACGTTTCAGGTAAATCAATGAATGTTTCCGCCATACATACAGGGTCTAGCAATTACCTCCATTATTAAACAATTATATCAGCTGCATTATTCAATGAAATTACGAAACTGAAAAGTAAACATATATGTTACTAGCTGCGTGGCCTGGCTTTGCACAAGATATCTTAGAAATGAAAGTTATGTCAAGTGCCGCATCCGCTTTCGGTACAGCAACAAACTCGCCGCCATGGCGACTTGCTACAGTCAGCGATCTCAACACAGTTGCCAAAACAATACTTTTAATGAACGCCACCTCCCGAGAAGAGTAGAAACTAATCCGCTCGTGCTTTTTGACGATTATTATTTTTTAAGTACAATAATAACTCCTTATATACAGCGTCATGTTATATAGCCTAAAGCCTTCCTGATTAAATGGAATTTTCAACACAAAAAAAATTTCAATTCGAACCAGTAGTTCCTGAGATTAGCGCGCTCAAACAAGTTCTTCAGTTTTGAATTATTTAGTACAGTACATGAGAAAAACAGGGCATCCCAAGTGTTTCAGAACTTCTAGTGGAGTAGGCTGCATCCTAGCGATTTGAAATCACATCGCAATGAGGAGTCGTAATTGCTCTCCCTACACGGGACTATGACTAGGAGGACTATAACTAGGACTATAACTAGGAGTTCTAAAGAGTATTCATGACTGTTTAGAACTCTTTGCGACGAAAGTATGATATGCGCATTATAGCCGGTGGCAGAAACTTCGCACACTTACATTGGAATACGTACCTTTTGCTTTTATACATGTATTATTAAAAATATTTTTTACTTACGATACCTTTCTTTGTGGTACGGTGTCTGTGTAACCAGGAAGCACTGTACCCCTCCTAGAAGTTTTGAAACACTTAACTGGGACATCCTGTATATATTTGTGTATAAAAAAGTTAAATATAATTAATTTAATGAACCTGATGGATATCAATCTGCTTTAAAGGAAATTGGAAAATGACCAATCATCAAAATGTATGTCAAATGCAGTATACATCATACATTTGATGATGTATACTACACATCAAATGTATATAACTAGATAGAGTCAATCCCGCTCATTAGAATATCGGTTAAAGGAATATCCCGCATAATATAATACATTTTCAATGTGCCAAATCGTTGTAATGTATTATTTTCATCCCGGATAATGGAATATCCCGCTTTTTTGAATATTTTTTCGTGGCAAAATGGCTATTAAGCGAGTTCGACTGTATATGCATTTGTGGTATTTAAACTTATTGCTTGGTTTCTTTTTCCCTTGCAGTTTTGTTTCCTGAAGAAAACGCCTGGTGTCCAGCCCGCCGATGGAAAAAAAAGCCAGAACATTAGACCGCAAACTATGTACACAAAATTCCAAGAGAGGACTAATTCGATGTAAATATGTGTTGAATGTGAATCGTCATTTCCAAAACTGACTCGAATGTAACGTGCATCGTATAAATAATCACCTTTTAGTGCAGCTAAATCAGCTGGTGGTGTGAGCTTCGGAAGGATGTCCAGTCGATGCAGAATGTTAGATTTTTCCCCAGACTTCGGCATAAAAAAGGGGTTCTTTTCAATCTCAAAACACGTGTCTGCAGGAATCTGTAGTTGTGAGCAATGAAACGTTGAAAAGCTTCAATTTATACCTTAAAAACAAGATCCGGCTAAGGTTTCTTCAGAAAGTCTTCTAATATTTAATTACATAAAAATGCATGTATTTATTTGTATATTTGTTCCTTATACAAAGTTCCAGTTATATCCAGTTTTCGTCGGATAATCATCAAACTTCACACAAAGGTTCCTTGATGCATTAGAATTCACGTAGGTAAAGTTTTGAAATTTTAAAAAATCCAAAAATCTCAAAATTCAAAATTTTTGTCTCAAAATGACCATTGTCTTTTAATTTTGAATATATAGAGTAATAGAGATAAGCCTTTAAGCATGAAAAGTGATAAAATTCAACACATTTAAATATGAATATTTTCCAACAAAGATTACAATTGTAACAAATGCGCCCACAGCTCGATCATAGCATCCTAAGACTTCAGTTTCGCCCTTATTATGGGCTCCTCAGTTAGGAATAGCCAATGATGGAGCCGCGGAGGCAAAAATCCTCTTATTGTAGCTAAGATAGCCAACAAACTGGTAGATAAAGTGAATTTATCTTACCAGCGAGCGTCCGCAAACTATGGTGCGGCTCAACTCGAAATTTGATGGCTAAAGCTGGGTAATGTGCAATGAGTTACCGCCCGTAAGCCAGGGCTGAGGCAGAACTGTAGCAAATGCACCCACAGCTCCATCATAGCATCCTAAGACTGCAGTACATGGACTACTGCAGTACATGGAGACTGCAGTACTGCAGTCTTTGGATGCTATGATCGAGCTGTGGGTGCATTTACTACAGTTCTGCCTCAGCCCTGGCTTACGGGCGGTAACTCATTGCACAAAGATTGCAATTAACAATGAGTTATCAATTTAAGACTCACCTATTTCATTCTAGCATGAAACAAGTAAAAAACAATTATAATTCATGTTCAATTATCTTGGAACATCGGCATAAATAGTGTATCATGCAGAAAAATTAGATTTTCCAAAAGATATTTAATTCAAATTTTTGCGAGAATTTTTAATAAGCACCCGGGCAACGCCGGGTAATAAATTAGTACTATATATAAAACTATATACAAAAATATTACATCACGATGGTATGAGGCTGACTCAGCAAAAGTGCTCCTATCATAGGGATATCGTGATTTTAAATTTTGATAATGGAGCTATTTTGCAGATTTTCTACAGTTATCTTCAAGTTTAAGAAGAAATTTAGCAGAAAGCTGCGAAATTTCTGCAGTTTTGCAAAACTAGGGAAAAACTGTAGATTCTTAATTTAAATATACCTGCAGAAAAATCTAGTTTTACTTAATTCTCTACTGGAATTTCAGATCACGACAACAATATGATCGGATCACTTCTGTTTAGATAGCCATATGCCATCATGTTAGTAATATTTTTATCATAATTTTAATGTATATAGCAAATTAGGTAACTCTATTAAGCTAGGTGAACCTAAGCTGGATCTTAGACTATTACTTTAAATAGGTATGTGGTTTTTGAGCATGTAAAAATAGGTCTGTAAAGGCACGACATAAATTTAACAATCCGTCGTAAATATATTTCGTGCACATACCTGATAAGAATCACGTTTTTGCTTTTTGTAATCAGTTGAAGAGGCTAGAATATAGCGGTGTAAGTCACCTAAAGCTAACTTAGAAATAGATAATATTAACTTCTAATAATGGTCCATGCTTCATTTAAAACAAAAAGAGCTGTAAATATGTTAAGAGCAAGAATCTGAGAGACTGTCACGCCTGTGATTCATGACCTCTCAGATTTTTTCCAAAAAATTACCAAATGTTTATTATCTTATTGAAAGATCAAATCCAGAATGTTTTGCTCTAAAGTTGAGTTGTTTAGTTTTTATGGACCCCTAAAGTTGAACGTGCGGCATCAAAAATTAAGCGGATTTTCAAGACATGGAAGTTGCTGTGAGCCAAAACTCTTACCAGGAACTGTTAAACTGCAATTTTCTTTTTGTATATGGAATATAGAAGGTTGAAACTTTACAAAATGAATGTTAAATTTGTGGTAAGTTGTTGCCGTAAGGTCAGTGAAGGCCCTCAAAACAGGGCATTTTTGACGTTTTTTAGCGTTTTTGAGGTCCAAAAACAGCTTGTACATTTCAGTTGGCACGGCAAAAGTAGTGTCGTTTGAAAAACCAGTGTAAGCACTTTAAAATAATGTATAAATAACCGAGGAAAGTTCAACGTGCTTTTAGTTGCGTAAGGCCGAAATATGAAAAATGTCATATTTTACCGATATTCAAACGGTCATAACTTCCTCTGCCAACAACATATTGAAATATTTTTTTCGCCAATGTCATACTCTATTCTTTGTTTTAACAGAACAGTTGAGTCCTTTGAGGCGAAATGTGAAAAAAATTTTTACAAAAAATTTATTTTTTTCTGTGCATTTTTTGTAAAATTTTTTTTCACATTTCGCCTCAAAGGACTCAACTGTTCTGTTAAGACAAAGAATAGAGCATAACATGGGCAAAAAAATATTTCAATATGTTGTTGGCAGAGGAAGTTATGATCATTTGAATATCGGTAAAATATGACATTTTTCATATTTCGGCCTTACGCAACTAAAAGCACGTTGAACTTTCCTCGGTTATTTATACATTATTTTAAAGTGCTTACACTGGTCTTTCAAACGACACTACTTTTGCCGTGCCAACTGAAATGTACAAGCTGTTTTTGGGCCTCAAAAACGCTAAAAAACGTCAAAAATGCCCTGTTTTGAGGGCCTTCACTGACCTTACGGCAACAACTTACCACAAATTTAACATTCATTTTTTAAAGTTTCAACCTTCTATATTCCATATACAAAAAGAAAATTGCAGTTTAACAGTTCCTGGTAAGAGTTTTGGCTCACGGCAACTTCCATGTCTTGAAAATCCGCTTAATTTTTGATGCCGCACCTTCATCTTTAGGGGTCCATAAAAACTAAACAACTCAACTTTAGAGCAAAACATTCTGGATTTGGTCTTTCAATAAGAAAATAAACATTTGGTAATTTTTGGGAGAAAATCTGAGAGGTCATGAATCACCTCATAATGCTAGGCGTGACAGTTTCTCAGATTCTTGCTCTTAAAGGAAATTTTCCTTTTCTTAAAGTTGAAAGTTACTCAGCAGTTTTATTTGTATTCTTTTTTTATCCTACACCACTCCCATTCTAACAACTCCAAGGGTTCAAGAAACAAATCTGTACCAAGACAAACGTTTATTTTCCAAGATTGAGATATAGTATTAATGCATTTTATCATAGTGATACATTTTCTTTTCTTAAGTCAGGGGCGGATACAAGGGAGGGGCGATCGCCCCTCCCTTGAGAGACTCTTCTCCAGCAGTTTTTCGACTTTTAAGTTCGAAAATGGCAATTTTAGATGATCATCGATGATACTATGAGGAGTGGTTGGGATTCGGGGCTCTGATCTGGAATTTTTTCGAAATTGAAGACCGAAACATTTGTAATAAACATGTGTTAACCAGGATATGTGGTAAAAAAAAGGGGGGCAAGTAGAAAACAAAAACCAATCGCCCCTCCCTTAGAACATTTTTGGATCCGCCCTTGTCTTAAGTTTAATAATTAAAACATTAAAAGCTTTCAGTAGGCATCTATGATGTTGTTAGCCCTTTCTAAGGCTAAGTAAATATATGTTTCACCAAGTTCATTATTCTTTTAACTATCCATGGTAATCTATGTTACTTAATATGCAATATTTAACTTCAAATGCAACTCTTTTTGTATATTGTAGAATTTACTAAATGGATTTAGTAAATACTATAAGTTACTAAAAATAAATGCTCCGTTAGAGGGTTAAAGAAGGTTTTGTATAGACACAAGCTAATTTTCAAACAACTCCTATAATGCTGTCCTCCGGAAATAACTTTTATGTGTAAATAACCCAGGAAAAAATGATTCAATACGGCAAATGTACATTTTTAATAAGGATGTTTAATTTATTGTTATAGAAACGAAGAGTTGTGTTTTAAGCATTTAAGGAAGAAAAAACCCTTACCAAATAGAAAAGGTGCTATCGCTGAAAAAATGTGCGAAAAAAAGCAATCTCTTAAAGCAAATACTTTTTTCCTTCGGTGTTGCATATCACAGTAGATAAAGTTGAATCCGAATTATTTGCAGTAATCGTATGACATAATTTATTGTTAAGAGGATAATTCTGAAAGCTGCTAGGGATTTAAAACTTAAATGATGAAATTCATGTCGTTAACCCATACTGTTCTTTTTAAGTTACCCATAAGTCAAACGAGAATGATGAAATTGGAATAAAGATGTAAAAGAATACCTAAACACGATTTTACAAAACAATAAAAAAAAACTATTTGTCAAGAGAGATCGCAGCTTTCTCGCTTTGAATTGATTTGTTTTCATAGTTTATATTGTAAAAAGGATAAAATGTAGTCTTAAAAGGGTTTCATTTACTGTAGATCAATATTTAATTCCTGCTGTTCTCAAACTACTAATATATTTCATCACTGTTGCACGTTAAGGTTAAAACTGCAATGAAAGCTACAGGAGAACTATCAGATATTTTTTCCTATTGTATAGTATCAAGAATAACGAACGACTGGCTCTATGTTCCCTTCTCACGAAACTTTTTCATTACTGTTTTTAAAAGTATAATTCTTTCAGCATATCACAAAAAAAAAAAATAATAATAATTCAATAAACTTAAAATTTTTTCCCCCTTTGTAGCACACAGTAATTTTTGCAACCTAATTTTCTGCACCGTGATTGGACATCCTTCCTCATACGTCATCCGCAAACGGACCATTAGTTCCCTCGAAAGCCGGTGCTCCGCCGGGCAGTTAGTGGCAGGTTTCATATCTCGCTCTCCGTTTCAGCCATCAGGAAGGGACTGAATATGGCAGAAGGAGAGCGCATATCTCTGTAAGACTTCCAAACATTTTTAGAAAAGTTTTTATAATAAACGAGACTTCTGGATGGATCTTTATATATACATATCTGATGGTGTATGGTAATAAAATGTTTTGAAAATAAAGACTGTTGGCTTATGAATGTCTTGCGTCATGTTTATCTTTATATACAGGGTTCAGCGTAATGAATAGTAGGGTGTAAAAGAGACAGAACTTCGAAATAAATTAGTACCATTTAATGTACTATAGGTGCAATTACTTGGTTTGAAAATGCCACCATACAGGTCGCCTTTACGATCAGCGCTTTTCTCCAGGCATCTGAAGAAAGCCTCCCCAAATGTACACACATATTTTCTTTGTTCATCCACAGTATAAAGACATGTACTGGATAAGGAACACTTGGCAGTATGTTTCCTATATTAGTTATTTAAAATATCCCAGTAAACGTGGTGAAGGTGTCTTGAAATGTCTTGAATTTCTGCAATAAAAAGATGAAATATTATTAAGATCAAATTATTCCATAGATGATCATTGCAATAAGTTCCAACGTCAGGAAATGTCTAGCGCTTTCAAAATTGTATTTCAAAGTAAAAGAAACGACATGACGTTGCATGCAATTAAAAAATTAAGCGAAGTGTATTTATTCTAATTGTTTAAATAGAACCTTCCCTCCGTCAAGGTAGGGATCCGGATGTGATGATTCGGAGAGTCATTTCAAAGTTTCTGAACAGAGTAGGGTGTACGAACCATTCATTAATTAAGAATAAGGCATCTATTTCTCTTTTAGTTTCTTTATTTAAAAAAATAGTTCTGATTTTTCAGAGCAATATGCCTTCATCGTTAAATAACGTTTTCTTGGCGCTAAGGAAATTTTGAATAATATTATTTCTTTACTTATGGTATTTAAAAGAAAACCTTCAATTGTTCACAAATGACCCCCTTTCCTATGCATACACAAATATACAGAGTTACATGTTTCCAGACTACAGCGGACCACCCTTATACAAGCACGTTATTTCGAATTTTTTCAGAGTAGGCAAAAGAGTGCAAACACAATGCAATTTCATCTAACAAAAAATCACGCCCACTTGTATGTAAATACATTGATTTCTCAAAGTTAGGAGGAGGGGGGGGGCATTAACCCCCCTCCCCCAATGACGAGCCTTCCCGTATCTCTTATCGACAAAATGATAGGTTTGCCTAGAAACACCTTCTTTTACACAAATGATTACGAAACTTTATGTAAAAATAACTCATAAACAAATGACCAGGGAATGAAGAGTTACCAAATATTTTGCATCCTATTGTTATAATAAACTTTTTTTTTAATTCATATTTTTCTAATATGCTTGAATTGCTACCTGCCAGAATCAAAACTAAAAAGCTAATTTTGTAAGACTGACAAATTACTGTTTTTCAGTGATAACTATTTTACAAAGAATTTCATTTCAAAATTATATACCTGAATGTTGTTTCAACATTTTTATGGCCTCTCTTTTTTTCGCCAGTATCACTCCCCCCCCCCCTCCTTTATCACATGTCATATTATTTCCCTTAAAGTTTCACCGAACATACACTGGCGGGGGAAAAAATCCCAACACCAAGAAAGATTTGCGCTAGATAAACGAAATTTGGTAGGCATGTTTATACAACTGAAAGATGACATCGATTGAAATTTCGGGCTCCGCGCATTAGTGTGGCGCAGCTGGCGTCACTCAGAACATGTAAATAAGGCTTGATTTAAAAGCGTGTTGTGAAGCTCGTGAGAATTATTTTTCCGTGAAATTTGACGAATTGCGTTCATGTTAGCCAGGAATGCATTTAAGACGAAGAAGCCATTATCAACAGCTTACCGAGTTTCTAAGCGAGGTTGTAAAATTTGGCTGCGAGAAAGTGTATTTTCATTTCACGATATTGCAGAAAGACTTGATGGAAATGTTTCTATGCCTGATTATTGGAAGTTATGGTCAAGGGATTGTACTACTTCAAGAAGATCCAGTTCCGAACGGCCACGTGGCACGACTGAGAAGGAAGATCGCCGAATTCTGCGTATGGCTGTGGCGCATTGTGCTGCATCTACGGTTTACATTCGAACTGCAGTTGGTATGGTTGTGACCCAAAGAACGGTAAGAAATCGGTTACTTCAAGGACAGCTCCGATCCAGGTAACCTGTAGCTGGTATTTCATTAACTGCAAACCATTGCCGTTTGCGACGGCAGTAGTGTCAAGACAGAGCTCACTGGAGGTCAGAGTGGAGATCTGTTGTAATTTCTGATGAAAACAGATTCTGCCTCGGTGCCAGAGATGGCTGTATGTTGGTCAGAAGGAGGCCAGGGGACTAGGGTGGTTCACAAACCTATGGTAAAAATTTTTTTTTGTCCTAGAGGTCACGGCGGTGGCTCATTTTTTTACCTTTATCCACCCTAATATACTGCCAAAATTTCAACCTCCTACTTAAATAAAAAGACGGTGCTCAAAGCTTAAATAGTTCTCTAGTTTTTGTCAATTTCAAGCGTTTTTCGTTTGAGCGGCAAGAAAAAAATTCCGCGTGTTTTGCTGTCATTCTTGCTGATTCTTATGTTCAATGATCGCTTGAATCCTAATATGGCCACTTTTTTCCCCATTGTCTCCTACTTTTTGAAAATAGCGCCCCCCTCCCCTCCTATTTTCATCAGATTTCGACAATTTCATAGATTTTATTTGGAGGGGAAGGAAGCATTATCTTTATCATTAACATTCTTCTATAGGGCTAGAGAGGTGAAAAGTTCAAAATCATAAACACTTTTCCCAAGTTAGGAGACTCATGGGGGTATTTTCCCCTCCCCATCTGTAGAATATTTAACATATCATCAACTACTCATTTTCTCCAGCTTCAAAATTTTACACTTATATTTTGGTGCAACACAATAATATCGGACTTCCTTCTATGACTCCCAAGTTCAAAAACTTTTTCAAGCTGTAAAATTTTTTTTAAAAACCTTGGAAACATCGCATGTTGCATATGAGTCACACCGCAGATTTCCTTCAGCAAGGAACCTTTGGTATTATTTATATTCATTCCAGTTATGTTCGAGCGATCACCGTGAAGGGGGAAACGGAGATCATATTTGGATTCAGTGGGGCACAGCAAGAATAGTGTCAGATACATTTGAAGTTAATTTTGTTCCAAGCAGTGTTGTTATACTGAAATTTGCTAGAAGTTTTTAATTAAAGCCAAAATATTTAAACTTCTTGCCAATTCAACTTTCTCTGTATATTTCATATATATAGATTTTGAGAGAGAGACTTTTAGTATTGAATATTTTATTGTCTCAGCAAGAATAAGTACTCAATTTGCTTCAAAATCAGGTAAAAGAAACTGCTTATTGTCTTCATTATTGAAAAAAATCTGTTAAATTCTTGAATTATTTGAACATTTCCCTCAGCAACGTTATTCACCATTATTTATTTATTTTAATTTTTTTTCTTTAATTCTGTGATTGATATTATATTTGCATTTGTTGGGGCGTAGGACGAAGAATGTTAGAAAATAATCCCTAATATTCATATTTGAAAAAAATCCAATTGTTCTGTACTACACTTGTTATGGTTCACATCTTTATTCTTGTAATAACTTGCTTTTCTTTCAACTAGAATTTGATGCGAAAAACTAAATCAAATTAATTAATTCACCAGAAAGGTGTCATAAGTACTTTAACAGAACTGTCCTAGTTGTATTTTCAATTTCCAGGTCGTTCATACCTTATAAGGTTTTTTCCAAGTTCAGATATTCCCAGAAGTTTTAATAGCAAATGGAGCATCTATTAATGTTCAATCTATTTGTTTTACTGTACAAAAAGGCGCTAAAATACAAAAAGGCGCTGTACAAAAAGGCGCTAGGTACAAAAGTGTTGTACCTAGGTTTTTTAGCTTATGATTAAATGAAAAATCTCTTTCTTATATAGGAACACAAATATTTTGAGGCATATAAGAGACTGGATTTTATCAGAAAGGCTCCCTAATTGACTAATAATACCCTCAATTATCTCTTCTATAATCAGCAAGAGGGATCATAGATTTATCTATAGATTTATAAAAAGCTTACAGTTGAAGTTTCAAACTTGTTAGGGTATTTTTTAAGATCTATGTTCAACATTCTTTTTTTTTATTATTATTTGTTTAATTCTTTGCCAAATATTTTTTTTTCACTTTAAAGTTATTAAAAAGAATAGAACTTATGTGGAATACGATGACCAAAGTAAGCATGAAGTAAATATCTTTGCCTAAATTTCAGATTAGTTCTATGCCTGACTAGCTACAATAGTTTATTTTTTGCAATTAGTTTTTATAATTTAATTCATTCTTCTTGTATTACTCTTAGCACTATTAGTTTAAAACTTCAAATCTTGAAATTTTTTCCTCTGCATCCCACTACTTTAAAAACATAAAAAAAAAAAACATTTTGTATAGCTCTTTCACAACTCTATTTTGGCAAGTGTAAGTTTTGAATATCATAGCATAACATGTAGACAAGTAGTACTGCAATCTACATTGTATGCTGCGATCTAAACTAAATAATCGATTGTATCAAAGGTGCTGCTATATAGATTCAAACGATTAAAAAAGTTTCCAATTGATTGAACTAATATTTATGCATTGGAAAATGGGAATAATTGAAAAAAAATATCTTCCAAGAAAACCGTCTCTTTAGTCTGAAAAACTCAAAAATTGTGAAAATTGCGAAAAAGCGTAAAAATAAAGGGTGTTTGAGCACCATCTTTCATTAAGAGTAGGGAGCTGAAAGTTTAGGAGGGAGATCTTATACATAAATGTAAAAAAAGTAAGGTGCGCCTTGGTCCGTAGCAAAAAAAAAAATTTTTTGAACCACCCTACCAGGGGACCGCCTGCAGTCAAGCTGTCGGCGGCCTAGGCACACGGGACCTACACCTGGAGTCATGGTCTCGAGAGCAATTTCCTATGACAGCAGGAGCACTCTTGTGGTTACCCCAAACACACGGACTGAAAATTAGTCATCAGTCTGCTAATTCAACCTATAGTACATCCCTTCATGAGTAACATTCAAAGGAGAGTTTTCTAACAGGATAACGCTAGCCCTCACACCACTGCTGCAACGCAATGTGCTCTACAGAGTGTTCACATGTTACCATGACTTGCAAGATCACCAGATCTGTCTGCAATTGGTCACGTATGGGATATCATTGGATCGCAACTCCAGCATCATCCACAGTCAGCAATGACTATCCTAGTACTGACACAGCAAGTGCAGCGAGCATGACACTCCATACCACAAAGTGACATTCGGCACCTGTATGACACAATTTATGCACGCTTGCAGGCTTGCCTTCAAAATTCTTGAGGTTACACCGGCTATTAAAGTAACACAATTCCACATTTGCACAGCATTTTCTTGAGCTTAAATTATCCTGTGATCTTGTACATTTAATCAATTAAACATGTTAACTAGACAATTGCATTACCCAATTTCATTACTGTACAGTATTTTTTTCTTTTTATTTGGATTTTTCCCGCCCAGTGTATTTTTCGAATAGAAAATACACGAGACACTCGCAACTGCCTGTAGATGCGAAAATAATAATTGCAAGATTATCATAGTAATTATAGTTAGAAAAAAGGAGTAAATTATACGCAGTAAAAACTTAGAAAATAAAGCAGAAAAACCACCAGAGCTTAGTACAGTAGTAAAGAATACTTTGAACTAAAAATACTAAACATTCATGAAAATTAAATAAACCAATGCTGAAAGAACTAACATCCATTGGGTACTAATTTCGCCAACATATTAGCAAATTTTTTGAGTTAACGTTAAATTTCAAAATTATTCATTTTCTTACTAATATTACGAAAGAAAATTTTATTTGTAAAGAAAGAAACGAAAGGACAAAATGTAGTTGCAGCAAAATCAAGAAACTGGGAGTTCGTCTAATTCCAAAGTTTGTGGGACAAAATAAATGAGTCTAAAGAAGCTTGTTCGACAAAGCAGCGCCATCTAATGGATTTCTGACGTAAAATAAGAGAACTTACTAGTACTAAAGAAAAAAATATAGAAAAGTAAAGTTCTTGAAGGAAATTATATTTCAGGCATCTTGTGGAATAACTACTTTTTTTATTTCTTTTTTTTTTTTTTTTTTTTTGTGAGACTTTTTCTGCAACTTTTTATTAAACTTGAAATTTCAAACTGATAAAAAAAGTTTGAACACGGTTACAGTTAAGCGTTATGGTCCGAAAAGTGTTGGTATACCACGTACATGCTAAAATTGCCATATTAAATTGCGGCAGCTGTTCGACTGTACCGTTTAGCAGGAATGCTACCCTCCTCCAAAGGGTGATAGCATTCCCCTACCCCCCCCCCCATACAGTGATTTTCCCAGTTAGTTAAGGCGCGGATATAGAGTGTGGTGGGTTCTGGGGTCAACCCCACGCTAAAACCAGGAGCGCCCCGAAGGGAGGTCCAGGGAGGTCACCGGGACCTCCCAAACATATTCCTCATTCGGCAAATTCGGACAACCATTTGGCACATTCAGGGACAGTATTGAAATTTTTTTGCAATATTTCTTTTTTTTTTTTTTTGGTTATACATTTGTTATCTTTGAAAATGAGAAGATCCAATTAATAAAAATACATCTCATTCTTTTATTGACATTATTTACCATTAACCAAACCGTTTCTTTCCTTGGCGACTTTGGATGAGTTCCATAGCGTGTGTAGCATGACCCCAGACAAGACGGATAATATGTAGTGAAAATGCTGCAATGCATGAATGTTGCACTTTAAAAGCGAAGAACTCTAATATTATGTGCAGTGACTTCAGTTTTTTTTTTTTTTTTTGCTTTACCAGCAGATTTTCTCCTTTCTCGTCTCGTACTGAAAAATATTGTCTGCTTAGCTTCATTTATTTAGTTCCATTTGTTGATTTTCTTCACTACGAAAAGAATCGACCGTCGAAGAAGTTCAATATTGTTTTTCGTTTTAATTATAGTACTCATAGATGAAATACATCAATATGTTTTACTTACTTTATTGATTTTGCTTGCAAGAAAGAGAATTTGTAAACGATATAAAGTTGAGTGTTTAATTTGTGGAAGTACTTTTGATGACGATTATAAACAAAAACATGAGGAGCTTTGCCACGGTGGAAGACATTTCTCCGTGAAACTTGCAGGAGCTCAAAAAAAAAAAAAAAAAAATCATTTGATGCTGCAGGAAATAAAATAAAAACTACTTCAACAGCGGATTATCGCCATAAACGGTTAGTTTTAAATTAATCTTTTTTTCATCCTCTTGAAATTTATTTCAATGCATTTTTTTAGTCACTGATTTAAATCAAGGGCCATAAGGACTACCACACTTGAGAGCCTGTGGCAATACATTTTGGGAGCCCCTTGTTTAACGCGTACATTTTTTCATGTGCAGTTTAAATTCCTTTCCTGGCTCTTGTGTAACAGTTGCGACATGTATGACTTGGGGAAATCCGCCATCTACCTCAATTATTAGAAACAAATTAATTTCTTCGTTAAAGGTCGTCATGCCTTTGGAAAAAATTGTGTAAAAATTTTAGCCAAAAATTAATTTTAATCTTTGTTCATTTTTTTTTCAGACATTATGCTTTTTTTCTTAGAATTTCATAAAATTAGTTTTCATCATTTTCAATAAACTATGCATGTAATATATAAAGAAATTATGTAGAAAAAAAACTTCCCTCTATAATTTCGTTGATTCTCCATTGAAAAATAAGCTACTAATAGTGTGTTTTCTGTGTAATTGTGTGTGTGTAACTTATTCTTTTTCGGCTAGCAACTGATTGGCGTCAATGGCGCAGCCATAAGTAAAAAAAAAAATCAAAAATGAAATATTCGTTTTGCATACGTAATTTCCCTACACTGCAAAAAAATGAAGTATAATACTGGCAGCCGAAGTTTCAGCATGCTTTAATTTGTAAACACGCATCATATATGCAATATTTTATAATCTGTCTTGAAGTCAATGTTTTAATCTGTATATGGGTAAATATCAGGAAAAGTGCCAATTTGACCATAGAATTTTTCAATTTTCAAAGATACTCAGAAAATAAAATTAATAGGATATTTCGAATGCACATTAGAAACAATTTTTTTTTAATTGAGGGCATGGTCAAAGGGAACATTTACCCACATTTTAGGGGGGTTGTCTTCGAGCGTTACCGACATGATGAGAATGGTTTATATACATTTTAGGCTTAAAATAGTTCGCCGTTGCCATATTTATTCAGTTATTTAATGTCCTGTTTATGGGATATTTTGCAGATATGTGAGCAAAATACGACCTTAGTTGATTTTACTTTAGCAAAGTAACATTACAGAAGGCATCTGTGATCAATTTTAATCAAATCATTTTTAAATAGTTTGATTTTATGAAAAAAAAAAAAAAGGTCGCAAAAGAAATTTACTTTCTGTGGCTACCCATGCTGGATCGTTGCTTGACTGATTTGTCTGAAAATAGCTGTCAGTAAATAAACTCTGATATCCAAATAGCGGCTCTAACAGGTTTTCTCAAGAAGAAGGACTATTTAACTTGTGAAAAACAGCTTTAGTAAAACGATATACCCATTACAGGTTTTTGTATGCAGTAACTAACAAGCGTCCCGTTTTTAAGGCACTAAGCATAAATGGTTTAATGTATGAAGCATGACTTTATCTCTGCCTACTCCACCTAATCCCAGATTTATCTGTGAGAAAATACTACATATACTTATAAATATTTTTTTTAGTCTATAACAAAGATCGTCTGATATTGGCTAATTGTTAATTTCTAAAACAAATATATACGCTGCAAATTGATTAACCACGCAGCAAGAGGCCCTATGCTTTACAGAAAATGGATTAGTTTGCAATAAAGATAAACATAGTTAAGCTTAAAAAGACGTACCATTATTGAAATAGAAAGAAAAACTATAAAATAGTTTTTCTGACTTAATTTGCGAATATAATTAGTCAATTAAGCCGTATCAACGAAAACCTGATTAGTTATGTTTTCGCCTATGTGGCTTTCTAAATTTGGAAAAAGTAAAAAGTGTTCAAAAAGCTTACCATCTTTTTAAGGAAATTAGTGCAATATTTACTAAACGGATAAATATCTGAAAATTTTGTATGCACTGATTTTTTTCAGCTAAACTCACTGGCTTTCAGTAACTTTAGTACATTAATTGTTTAGCAAAACTTTTCTTCTCCCTTGTACTGATTCAAACCTGCGAAGAAAATTGATACGAACAATTTTTAAGGATTAAAATAGCTCCAAAACAGACAACTCATAACATTCATCTTTTTAAGGAACTAAGTGCAATATTTACTAGACCGATATATGTGAAATATCTGAAAATTTTGTATGCACTGATTTTTTTCAGCTAAACTCACTGGCTTTCAGTAACTTTAGTACATTAGTTGTTTAGCAAAACTCTTCTTCTCCCTTGTACTGGTTCAAACCTGCGAAGAAAATTGATACAAACAATTTTTAAGAATTAAAATAGCTCCAAAACAGACAACTCACAACATTCAAGCCAAACTTTTCTACAATCTGAAATTTGAAAAATTACTTATGAATTTAGCACTGCATCTTTGTTTTTGGATGTTATTCATTGAAGTAATGTAAAAAAATCTGGTATGGGTCCCACACTACTTCCTTTTACGTGTAAATTTCTTTGTAGATGCCTTAGTGTTAAAATAGTGCTAGGAGTGAGCAAGATAGCAATTCGAACATTTACACCCACAGTTTGCCAAGAAACAATGCAAAACAAATGTTTTACAATGATTCATTTTCTAAATATCGCCGATTTTAACATCATTCAGTGTATTTTTCACAAAATATCGCCAATAGCGCCAAATTGAACCCAAATTCAAAAAATATTTTTTTTGCCAAATTTGTCAACAACTTGGCGACATGTCGCCAAGTTGGCGTCAAACACTTGGCGACCAAAAGCTTGGCGATATATCGCCAAGTAGTCGCGCCAATTCATCTGCATTGAAAACACTTATTTACCCCAAAAAAGGGGTAAAACACCTTGGGGGCATTCGAATGCAACCACAAGGGGAGGTGCACAACTAGACCATCCTCAGAGCCTACATACAAAGCTAGAAGCTTCTACGGCATATAGTTTTTGGGTTATGCGACCCACATACATACATACATACATCCGCACATACGTACATACAGACGTCACGAGAAAACTCGTCGTAATTAACTCGGGGGTGGTTGAAAAGGATTTTTCGGCTGCTTATATGTTGGTAGGTACATATGCACGTGCTGACAGGTCGAAAAAACTACTGAACATTCATTCGGGGGTGAGCAAAATCAAAATTTAGACTCAAATTTGAGTGATTTTTTTTTTTTTTTTCGCGATCACAATACTTCCTTTACTACGTAGAAGGAAGTAAAAACAGGATTTTGTGGCACTTAACTCTTAACTATTTTCAGACAGTGGGTATATTTTCGTCAATGCCATTTGAATTTGAAATTTTTATATTTTGTCTTTTGCAATGTGTGTTTTTACTTGTTATCTTTTTACCTTTTACATTTTTTATAATTTATCTCGTTACAGTTTACCTTCTTGTACTTTTAGTTTTTACTCTTTGATTACTCTCTCTTAACCAGTAGGTGTTGAGTGTGCAATTCATGCGCACTCGGGTCAATGAACCTTTTTACTTCCTTTTACGTAGTAAAGGAAATATTGTGATCGCGAAAAAGAATTCACTCAAATTTGGGTCTAAATTTTGATTTTGCTCACCCCCGAACGAATGTTGAGTAATTTTTTCGACCTGCCAGCACGGGCATATGCACCTACCAACATATAACCAGCCGAAAAATCCTTTTCGACCACCCCCAAGTTAATTACGATGAGTTTTCTCGTGACGTATGTATGTGCGTATGAATGTGCGTATGTATGTGCGTATGTATGTCGCATAACTCAAAAACTATATGCCGTAGAAGCTTCGATTTGGTATGTAGGCTCTGAGGAGGGTCTAGTTGTGCACCTCTCCTTGTGGTTGCATTCGAATGTTCCCAAGAGGGTGTTTTATCCCTTTTTTTGGACAAATCAGTTTTAATTTCAATGCAGACTTAAGTGATATGAATTGGCGCTACCACTTGGCGATATATCGCTAAGTGTTTGAAGCCAACATGGCGAAATATTGCCGAGTTGGTGATAAATTTGGCGAAAAAAAATATTTTTTTTAATTTGAGTTCAATTTGGCGCTCTTGGCGATATTTTGCGAAAAATCCACTGAATGATGTTAAAATCGACGATATTTAGAAATTAATCATTGAAAAATATTTTTTTTTGCATTGTTTTGTGGCAAACTAGGGGTGGAAATGTTTGAATTGTTATATTGCTCACTCAAAGCACTAATTTAACATTTAAGGCATCTACTTAGAAATTTACACATAAAAGGAAGTAGTGTGAGGTCCATACCAGATTTTTTCAAAGCTTCTGCTAGAAAAAAAAATCCTGCATGAAAAGCTTCAAAATGAAGGGTGAATCAGGGAATGTGGTAAAGAAATTATGAAGTTTACTCCCGGTAACAGAAAAATTGGCTAGAGCAATATTATGTAAGATTTTCTTTATTACACCGGTAGTATGATTCAAAGCACGAGTAATCCGTAGAATCAGATGTTTTTGAAAGTTGAAATTTGCACGAATAATGCTCACAGTCAAATATTTCGCACACAGAGAATCTGTGTTAATTTTTAATTAACACACAGAAAAGTAAAAATTCATTCCTTTAAGTCGTTTTTTGAATAGCAGCAAAATTGTGAGTTGTTTGATTACGTTCCGTTGATAGCGGTTAAAAAAATATTTAAAATAATGTTTTATTTTTGAAGCTTGATGAAGTATTACTAAAATTATAGTTTACCCACAAAAAAATAAAAAGAAAAAAGCATGTGATAAATAATTATGCATGGTAATAAAAAGTTGGGTAAGAATTTTTAAAGAAAAAACTTTTAAAAAAGTTTTTGGCGCAGATTTGTATTCTTGCCCTTCCCAATATAATTACGACGCTATTTGAGTGTAAGTTGGCGTGGTTTTTGGATGTTTTCCGATGAAATTGCATTGTGTTTAGATCTTTTGCCCCCCCCCCTGGAAAAACTTGAACTGATGGCCCTGTATGACGCTGTACCATCAACTTCGATGCGTCTTTACTGTCGGAAACTATTTATTAACATAATGTGTCCTTGAAACAAAAAAGGAAAAAAACTTTTTTTTTTCCGTTAAAAAATTTAAACCTTGAGTATATTTATTGTCAGTAGCCTACACAATAAACGTTTTAAATGAAGGGTAAATCATGGAATATCCTTAGAAAATAAGGAAGATCTGGCGTAGTAACAGGAAACAAAGTAGAGAAATACTATATAAAAGTTTACGGGGGGTTCTAAAGAGATGATATCTTATGATATTAACTTCGTTCTATAATGATTCACCGGCCTACTTGAAAATGATGTCATCATCACATGTAAATCTAAAACAATTTACAGAGGTGGATCAAGGTATCAGTTCACCTTAGGGCGTTTCCTCTTTTAGATGATCTGTGATCAATCACTTTTTAAGTCCTAAATGACACCTTAATTACACCTCGAAGAAGATTATCGTTTCTATTACGGCGATTGCAAAATTAAAACAATTATTTCAAGGCATTGTTTGATAAGACTGGGGGACAAGAAAGTAAATCAGATAAGACAGTTTAAATACACACTGACAAACATTCATTATATATGCATACATGTATATACTAGCTGTCGCGGGAAAGTCATTGGCAGAAAAAATGCAAAAGCATGTTTTTTAAAGTATTTTTTTAGCAAACAAATTTAATTTTCTGTTGATTTTTCACCTATAGCGGTGAAATAAATCATTAAAATACTGTCTTGCCTTGGAAGCTTGATGAAATATTAAAAGAATTATGGTGTACACAAAAAATACAAAAACAAACAATTGAAAATAAACCATAATTGAGAAATAATATATTTAATGATGGAAAGTTAGAATAAAATTCTGCAGAAGAAAAATCCTATTATGACGATATATTTTTGCAGAGATTCAACCTTACGCGTTAAGATGACACACTATCCAACCCCACCATTGCGGATTATCCTCCTTGAAAATTTTATACGAAGATAAACGCATTTTTTACTCAGATTATAATTATTCTCGTTCTTATAGTACATGGCAAACATAAACTATTTCTTCATCATACAGAAAAGTATCAGCTACTTTACAATGAAATTAAATATTATGTAACTGTTCCTATTGAAACTGCATACTCCCCATAACGGTATCCTTGAACAAGTTAGGGGTTTGAAGAAAATGGTTACCTTAGTGCAAATTTTTAATCCAACGTTTTTTAGCACTAATAAGTAAGGATACTAAAGACACGTGTTTCGGCGTTACAAGGAACCCCTTTTTCGATGCGAAAAATTGGGAGCTTATGGATGCACAGACATCTGACAAAAGCTGTGTCGGATGTCTATGCATCCATAAGCTTCCAATTTTTCGCATTAAAAAAGACGTTCTTTGTAACGCCGAAACACGTGTCTGTAGCATCCCTGCTTATTAGTACTAAAAAACGTTGGATTAAAAATTTGCAAGCTAGTTGTTTCTTCGTAAAAAGAAACAAAAATTATAACTAGACCAATTTTTATCAAACTGCATACATATTTATTATTATTTTTTCATAATTTACTCAAAATAAAATTACGTCACATGTACTGAAATTCCGAAATTTTTAACACTGTTCAAAAACACCCCAAGTTCAAAGTTCTCTCCCTATACAAAGAATCCAAACTTATGTATAAGTTTTGAACAGATAATTCCGAATTAAAGCTTCGTTAGTAGAAAAACTTACAATTTTTCTTTTTAAACTTGCACAACATGCATAGTTTTATAAAATAATACTGTTTCTTCTAAAAAAAAATTCTTTCGTGTAAAAAGAGGAATCATAACTTGTGAAGTTGAAAATAGAACGCTTTTTTTCTTTTTTTTTTACTTCTTCATCAAAGCACTGGGTTAAAACATCGTCACCGTTACGCAGTCAAAATTAATTTTCGACCGAAAAAAGTAATTAAAGCAATTACAGTGTCAATGCCGAAAGCTTTGAAGAAAAAAATGCAAAAACATCGTCCTTTTTCGAGGGATTTAAGACAATAAAATGTGGAAAAGGTAATTAAAGCCAAAATAAAAAGTCAAAGGCAAGGGAAAAAAAAGCAAAAAATCTTTCTCATTTGCGAAGGACGCCATAAACATCTGGGCCGGTTCAACATGACTTAAAAGTGCAGCTCAAGTTTCTCTTTAAAAGATAGAAGAATAAAGAAACAAAAATATGGGCATATTTTTCTCTCCTCCCCCTTCCCTCTCTTAGAAATATTCCGAAACATTCAGAAATGTGGAAAATTTTAATATATAAACAAGACAGTTATTATTTCCAGTAGCCTGTTTTAGGAGAGAAATATTTCTTTTGAAATGCAGTAAAACCTCGTTAATTCGAGCACGATTTAAACGAATTACTGCCAAGACAAAGTACATTTCCGATCCCCGCCCTATGATTTGTAGGGCCTTGTTCTTCGAATAAGACAAACTACGGTCAAGAAAAGTACTAAGATTAAATTAAACGTTTTTAAAAACCCCGACCCAGATTGCCGAACTCATATTACAACGAACACAACGAGTCAGAAATCATTTTCAAAGGAAATATTTTGATATGTTTTTCAGAGGATATAGTAAACACGGAAAAAGAAAGATAATATTTTCTATACTGCGCTGCAAGGGTTCTTAACACTGGCGTCGAGACGTCAGCCAATGAAAAATGAGCTAGATAAAACTGTTAATTTATTCAGCAGAGTTCGACAGCATTTCTCAATTAAAAAACAACTTTTATTCTTGACTCGAAGTAAAATAACGAACATGTAACACATTGAACAAATAAAGTAAAAACGAAGCACTAAAACAAACATCAAAACATGGAAGAAACTGTACTTCTAAAAACACATCAAACTACAGAAAGCATCACATGATAGATAAGAAAAGACCGTTGCCAAACCTAAATCTTGATAAATATAAACATTGTTATGCAAATTATTTATGATGGAGCTGATTGAAAAAATGATTTAAAACTTAAATCTAACAAAAACGTCACAGCCTACTTGGCGAATTAGAGGAGATCCTTAACTGCTGCTGAGCTCTTATTGGCTCCGCACATTTAGTGTCAAGTTAAGTTGCTTTATGGTATAGTAAAATTTGCTAGTAGCACAAGCAGAATAAAAAGAGAAGATTGAAAATATTTTTCAAATATCATACAAAAATCAATTACAAGTGTTTTAATTGTTAACACATAGAAACTGGTAACCGATAAACATTTTAAATCATTGAGTTTTCTTACCTTGTCGGTCAACAATGACATCGGTTTCCAATCGCGTGAATAAAAACTTAGCCGCATTTGCTAAAAAACGTTATGATTCGAGTTCTATATAACACGGAAGTTTCAACACACATTGTCAGATTCAGAATTTTTTTCTCTTTCTTTTAGTACTATTGTTTTCTTTTTCAACTTAGTTTTAACTTTGAAAGTCGCGAAAAAACGTTTCACAAAATTTTTTTATTAACATATTCGCCAATTAATGTCATCCAAAAACGCGACTTAGCTAAGAACACGCTCGATCAACTCTCCTTTTACAGGGTGACAAGAAATAACTTGGACACACATCGTACATTATAACTTTGTTGGAAATGAAAATAATGCGACCAAACTTCAAAATAAGTATGAATACATTATTTTGTCTGATATATATTTTAACGTTTTCAAATTGGCTATCGTTAGAATTAATACAGAGCTTAAGACGTGTCACAAAATTTTCGGCTACGAGCCGCAACTCACTCATTGATATTTTATCCCTTTCTTTCCCTAAGAATGTTTGTAGGGATGCCAAAGTTTTATGAGGTTTAGTACACACTCTTGTCTCTAAAATGGACCAAACAGAACAATACATTGGGCTCAAATCTGGGAAATACGGGGGCCATTCTTCATCTCCAATGAAGTTCGGAAAAGGTGTCTTGCATCAATCTTGAGTGTCTTTTGAGAAAAATCCTGTTGGAAGGTCTATCTTTGGTTTTCAAAGAACTTTTGCGAACAAGGTAAGACAACATCTTCCAAAATGAGTTTGCGGTATGTTTTCTGATTATTTTTTATCCCTTGATCAACAAAAACAAAAGGTGGCTCCCCACTAGCACATATCCCACCTCAAACCATTGCAGATAGGGGTAGTTGACGCCGCCAACAATTCAAAAAGTTCCAGGTGCTTCTGCTGACCAAACTCTATCATTATGGCTATTTTGAGCTGGTTCAATTGAGAACAGTTTCTCATTTGTGAATACCAATGTTTTCCATCGATCATCTGCGGCCCGACTTAACAGTTCTTTCCTTTTTTGAAGTCTTGTGCATTTGTTCTTTGCTGCTAGCTTTTAAGTCTCTTTCATTTTGCAAGGGAGAAGACCAAGCTTAACTATTACCATCAAACGAGTGGTTTCTATACTGATTTTCACCCCTCTAGCAACCTTTCTCGTTGAAATCCTAGGATTTCGTTAAACTTGCTTTTTGACCACTTTCTGGTCGCTAGATATGTTAACTGTGCATTTTCTTCCTCTTCCTGACCTATCACCATCATATTTGAGTTTTTTAACCTTTTAATTGTGCAGGAAACCGTGTACTTAGCCACTTTCAATCGCTGAACAATTTCACGTTTTTTCGTTTCTTGCTTATGTAATTCAAGTATGGCAGATAGTTTCCGAACCATAATGGTTATCCCAACTAACTCACTTACACCTATTTAGTAGCTTTCTATGATCTATTCCCTATCACAATCTCGTTAAAAATTCAGTGGTATTTACAGATATTTGGTTTGAAACTTCGTCCAAGTTATTTCTTGTCACCCTGTAAACAAAAAAAAAAATCAGAATCGGTTCATCAATTTAGGCGCCACAGACACGTGCACAAATCGACAGATACACAGACACGCCAAACTTATAATCACATCCTTGTTCGTCGGGGGTTAATGAACAGATTTCAATCTTTCCTTAAAGTTCATGTTAATGAGGCTCAACTGTATCCCGTTGAGATTCCATCAATCATTCAGTTAAGGAGCCGTTCAAAAACTGCATCAATTTTTGAAGGGGATTCACGATATAGTAAAAGTTTCGGCCAAGGGGAGGAGAGAAGATAACAAAAAGTGAGATATCACATATTTTTTTTATAAAATTATGCTTTTGGAAAACACCTTGACAAGTGCCAAAGTGGAGGAGGAGGTAAGACGAAGTGTGACACTACGTGACAAAGAACGGAGGGGAGTCCTTTTTTTGGAAAAAAAAAATGTGAACCTTTGTACCCAGCCCCTAAAACGATTTTGAGAGTTAAGATATTTGGCTGCCTAATTTGGGAGGAGTTGACCTCCACATCGCCAATAATAAACGCTAGTGTAAAGCCTCAAAATTTGCGAGCTGTACCGTACCAAGTGCGGTCTCTAGCTGGTGTTCTTTTTTCACATTAGCTACCAGTTTTCGTTGCTCTATAAGAGAATTTTTGCCTCCAGCTCGTTCCATTCCTATACCATGCTGATGAGTGCATAATAAGCACGAAACTGCAGTCCATGTATGGAATAAACGCGTTGGTGGTGTATTGCAAACGCTAGGAGCCAATAAGAGCTCACAAGCAGTCAGCGGTCTCCTCTAATTCGCCAAGTAGGCTGCGACGTTTTATCTAGCTCGTTTTTCATAGGCTAACGTCACGCTGTTGGCTCCGCCCGTAGTGACGTCACTGCCAAGTTAAACTGCTGCGAAGTATAGCAGCATAATCTCATCGGCCGGTGATGGGTCATTCATCGAAACCCGATGAAATTCTCATCAGCCGATGATCGGATTCGAAAAGTTCTCACCGGGAATTGCTCCAATATGTCTCATCGGCCAAACAGAATCCGAGCAGCAAAATCCGATGAGTTTTGCTCGAAGTATACGATGAGATTTGTAGCAATTTACGAACAGTGCAGTCCCGTGCCGATGAATTTAGGATCAGTTTTGGATGCTCGGCTTATTTTCATCGGGAAAGTTGACCGGAAGAATATCGCTTTCCGATGAGCTAATCGAAAACCCTGCTCGGGTACTGATCGGAACGATGTCATCGTGCGGAACGGGATCAGTTTACGAGGTGTTCAATGATCGGCGGAGCAAAATCCGATGAGTTGATGCTACTGTCTGTTTGCGTTTTGTGCGCCCGGCAGCCACGGACGCTTCCATCTGAAAAAGGGGAGATAGGTTTAGGATGCGCACTTCCCGATGCCTTCAGCTTCTGTTCGCTTACTACTTCCTCTTTGCTTCCCCCCCCCCCTATTTCGAGAAAGTCCGAAGAGACTTGGCGCGTGCGCAGATACGCGGAAGGTCGCACGAAAAAATTTTAGACAGTACTTGGGTTGTTTCGATCTTTCTGTTTTGAGCTAACATGGAACGGTTAGTGTCCTAAATTTGACAAGAGTGCCAAAATTGCAAACCCCACTAATAACGGATACAAAGGAAAGGCAATGAGGGCGATCCTCCCCCCCCCGCCCCTTTTGAGGGAAGTTGCACCGGAAATGTTTTTTGAATTGAAGTAATTAAAACTGAAGTGTAGTTGACATAGTAATAGGTAAGCAAAAAATCAATCGCCCCTCCCCCCTTTGGGGAAAAATCTGGATTCACCCTTGAATCCCGTTATCCCTCTTTTGCTCTACTACACTGCGACCTTTCTTGACAAAAAACATCGTGACGTCAGCGTGACGTTAGCCTATGAAAAACGAGCTAGATAAAACTTCAGCCTACTTGGCGAATTAGAGGAGATCGCCGACTGCTTGTGAACTCTTATCGGCTCCGCCTGTAGCGCCATTCAGTGTCAAGTTAAGTTGCTTTCTAGTATAACAGGTAAAAATATAAACAAAGATGTTAAGAAAGCACAATTGTACAGACAAATTGACGACATGTATTTCGTAGATACAAGAAATCCCTTTCCCACCAAATAAAGAAGTATGGGGATAGAAGTAAAGATATTCAGCAAAAGGGCATAACTATCTATAAGCTTACATTCCTGAAATTTTACGGTAAAAGTTACTGGCATCCATGTTGCCAGTAACTTTTACCGTAAAATATTTTTTACTGTAAAATTTTACGGAAGAGAAAACGAGAATTAAAAAGCGCGAGATACGAACGACAAGGATCGACGGGACCCAAATTTTTCACACTGCTTTACTATCCACGGTACCAGATAAGACACATCAAGAGAGCGGAAATAGGGTCTTATCTGGAACTCACTGTAAGTCACTTGGTGATCAATTGGCGTGGCAATCGCCATTTTTTTATCGGTACAATTCACTGTAAGGCACGAATTCAAGTGAAACATGCGATCGCAAATTACAATCGCTACTGGAAATGAATTACATTAGAACGTTTCTTGATAAAAACATCGTGACGTCAGCGTGACGTTTGCCTATGAAAAACGAGCTAGATGAAACGTCACAGCCTACTTGGCGAATAAGAGGAGATCGCTGACTGCTTGTGAGCTCTTATTGGCTCCACCCGTAGTGACGTCAGTGCCAAGTTAAGTTGATGATAATGTAATTCACTTCTAGTAGCGATTGCAATTCGAAGCGATTGCAATGGTGTTTCACTTGAATTCCTGCCTAAAAATTTTCTGTACGGTAAACGCTATATTTTACAGTAACATTTACCTTAAAAGCTTCCTGAATTTTTAACAGTGTACTTCTGATGGTGTAAAAACGACTCTCCCCCTGCTCCTTTATTAAAGGTTGCTTACATTTTTACAAGAATTTGAATAATATCCGTTTCATAATAACAACGAGAAGTTTAAGAAGAAAAACAAATACATTGAATTCAAACAAAACCTGAAAAGGAACATCAAATCCGTTTTAATGAATAATACATATTTCAACAAATATTTTAAAGTATATTTCTAAAATCCAACAAGCTTTTTTTGTCAACCCAAAAACCATGATTTAAAAATATATACATGAAACATACTAAAAACTTATAAATGAAATATGTAAATTAATTGCACAGGATTAAGCAAACTTTTTATTATTATTTTTAATATTCAAGAAAAATTATTATGAAAATATCTTTACTTTACGCTTGTTGCCATTTCTTTTTGACTCTTAAATACGTCTTCGGTCACATACTATCTTTTATTTTTCATTTCATTCCTCTTTAATAATCTTCATTCAGGAACATGTTTAATCATTATTCTAAACTTTTTCATTGGATTTTTTTTTCTAATTTTCACTGTTCGCGGTTAGGAATTGGAGTAGAAAAATTAATTTATCTCATTTTTTGATCAGCTCTCTAATTTAAAAATTGTTTTTTGTTTTTTTTTTTTGTTTGTTTTCTTTCTTTTCAAACAATATGCTTGCTCTAATCTTAAGGAAGAAATTATTTAGATTTTTCCAATATTCGACTGAAGAAGGTCGTCTTATCTTGAGTTGAGAAATAAAACTTCATTTATTTTTCGCTTTCATTTTGTCCATTCAGTTGCATGATGGCGTGATTTTAAAACTATAAATGTTGATAAAACTGAATCGTGATCAAAAAAGAAACATCACACATATATCGAGAACTGCTTGGTGTATTGTTTGTGCAGTTTATTAAGTACTCACAATTACTTTTTGCTTTCATTTGATAGAAATAAATGTTCGTATGAAAACAATTTCCGTGATGACGAGAATAACAGTAGCTCGTTGTTTTTCAAATTTAGTACTTACACCGCTCAGTCCAGTTCGTATTATTTTGTCCTCCATCGGTACCTTACTGGAACTTAACAGGAATGTCTGCAAATATGGAGGTACACTACGTCAACTCTGAAAAAAGTTGAATCAAATCATTGCAATGTATGCATATGTGCCCACTGCATATGAAAGAATTTCACCTAAAATAGTTATTTATATGTACGAGATGGCAAAACAATGGGGTTGAAGACATTGTCAGGTATAAACGACAAAAAAAAAACCCTCTTATTTCATTTTAACACAGTTCAGCAGAGTTGATAAGATTTTCTTGTTGAAAACTAATGTTAAATAACGATTATTATTCTCATTATTGCATTTTCCAATAACATAAGCTTTCATGCAATAAAAAAATGACACTCTAAGGCAGGAATTCAAGAGAAACACCATTGCAATCGCTTTGAATTGCAATCGCTACTGGAAGTGAATTACATTATCATCAACTTAACTTGGCACTGACGTCACTACGGGTGGAGCCAATAAGAGCTCACAAGTAGCCAGCGATCTCCTTTTATTCGCCAAGTAGGCTGTGACGTTTTATCTAGCTCGTTTTTCATAGGCAAACGTCACGCTGACGTCACAATGTTTGTATCAAGAAACGTTCTAATGTAATTCATTTCCAGTAGCGATTGTAATTTGCGATCGCCTGTTTCAGTTGAATTCCTGCCTAAAAAGGTCTGTATTCTTGATCTGTATTTGTAAACTTGTTTTTCAATATGCAATGAGTTACCGACCCAATAAGCCAGGGCTAAGGCAGAACAGAAGCAATTAGACCCACAGCATGGTCATGCCATCCTTATACTGCAGTTTCATCCTTATTCTAGACTCTTCAGTAAGGAATAGCCAATAACCGAGGCTTGAGGCGAGGATCATCTTATTGTAGCTAAGATTGCCAACAAACTTCAAATTTCGAGCTGAGTCGTACCATGGTTTGCATACCCTCGCTGGTAATATACAGAGAACTCTCACTCGCCGGCCCAAGAGACCAACAGAAAAAGGCGCATAAGTCAGAGAGACGTATAAGTGAACAAGCCTGTCTAAAGGACTAGAACGCAACATAGGTTCTAATGACAGCATGAATAAGAATGTTTCTACAGACAAGGGACATATCACAACCGTTTGGCAATTACTGTAACGTATCTACAATGATAAAGCGAAAACAAAAATTGTAGCATACCTAATTACAAACTGGTACCTTTGAAATGATCCATAATAGATAGTTGTCCCTCTCCGAACTCTAGTTCTTGCGGAAATACTGCCTTCCGTGAGCAATAAAGGAGAAAGATTAAAGAGGAAAGTGAAGAAAGGTGATTATTTTTTAAAGAAAATAAATTATTTTTTTTTTTACAAGTTACGAAAAATTCGGCGCATAAGTGAAATATTTATCTTTAGAGCAACGCATAAACGAATGATAATATCATTATTTTGCTATAAAATGTGCTGGGACCATTTAAAACCGTCGTATAAGTGAAAAAGGCGCATAAATGAGGCGGTGTATAAGTGAGAGTTCACTATAAATTCAATTTATCTACCACTTTGTTGACTATCTTTGCTACAATAAGAGGACATTTGCCTCCAGCTCGATTATTGGTTATTCCTGACTGAGGAGTCAACAATAAAGACGAAACTGCAGTCTCAGGATGACATGACCGAGCTGTGGGTGTAATTGCTTTGTTTTTCAACTTTTCAGTAACAAGAGAATTTTTGTTGAAATGTATTTTTTGAATTCAAAGAAAGAAAATGTTAACCTAAGGCAGGAATTCAAGTGAAACAGGCGATCGCAAATTGCAATCGCTACTGGAAGTGGAATTACATTAGAACGGTTCTTGACAAAAATATCGTGACGTCAGCGTGACGTTTGCCTATGAAAAACGAGCTAGATCTAACGTCACAGTCTACTTGGCGAATAAGAGGAGATCGCTGACTGCTTGTGAGCTCTTATTGGCTCCACCACCATTGCAATCGCAAATTACCAAATTTGGATAAGTTGCAATCGCTATAAATGCTTATCGCTAGAATGCAACTTAACTTGGCACTGACGTCACTACGGGTGGAGCCAATAAGAGCTCACAAGCAGTCAGCGATCTCCTCTTATTCGCCAAGTAGGCTGTGACGTTTTATCTAGCTCGTTTTTCATAGGCAAACGTCACGCTGACGTCACGATGTTTTTGTCAAGAAACGTTCTAATGTAATTCGACTTCCAGTAGCGATTGCAATTTGCGATCGCCTGTTTCACTTGAATTCCTGCCCAAAATGAACTATAATGAAAAGTAAAATATCCAAGTTATGTTCTAAGACCTTAGATCATCATTTTGCTCCTTTTGGATGATGTGCCCAAAAGGAATGGGGGAACTTTTTTTCCACAGGGGTGACCCACCCTAGTATAAGTATGCTTTCCTTCTCTTCTATTAAGATGTTCAACAAATTTAAAAGTTTAGTTTACTATAAGCACTTAAGGTTCAATAAATTGGCAGAAACATGGTTCCCAATTCCTTATAAATACCTATTGGAACAATAATATGCCTTGAAAGTAGAAATTTAAACAGCATTATAAAAAAAAAAAAACAAATTTGCATAAAATTACAGACGCCTGTTTTGTAGTTACAAGAAAACCCTTTCGAAATAAAAAATGTGGATGGAAAGATATTTGACGTTTTCGTCTTGTTGTTGCCATCTAAACGTTGTTGGTGATATTTTTTCATTCTAACACAAAGCTACTAATTTATTTCAATTCCTTCTTTTGTTAAGAGAATAAAAGTTGGGGTAAAAATTGATATTTAAGTGTAGTGTAATAAATAAATTTAAAATAAATGTAACATGCGTCGTATTTAAATTTGCTTTTTAAAATAATGTATAACAATACAATCTAAAACCACAAGAGCTTTAGAAGCCTAGAATATAACATTTTACGAAAAAAAAAAAAAAAACTCATTACTTTATTCTCTCAAGCAGATGTGTTCTGAAAAGTATTTGAGCAAATTTTTTGTCCCTCATTTTATGACACGTGCTCCCCTGAAATATTTTTTAAGCACACTTCTTGACATCCTTCTTTAGAAAAATTTCTTCTGGGCAAGTATTTTCTCGGTTTAGATTAATTGCTCGCTTAAAATCAGCTTTAAGTTTTTGTCGAGCAGTTAAAAGAAAAAAGCATTTTTTTTTTCATTTTTTAGTCAAAGTAATTAAGACTTTAATAAGAATTTAAGTCACATTAAAGAAGGGTATGGATGCACATGTTATTTTTAATTTTTATTTACAGCTTGGTGTTTGTAACACGATGTTTGTGGACAATTTTATTTTGATGAACATAAAACTATAAGGAGGAAACTAAATGACTCCTTTTCTTATCCTAAAGAATCTTTTAAATTGATAAATTTAAATCAATTGAGGGTTACTGGGTATTTTTGGAAAATTTTGAGGACAAAAATTAATTTTTTGTTTAAACATCTCAATGAAA
The DNA here is from genome assembly GCA_038373865.1 of Uloborus plumipes. NCBI lineage: Eukaryota > Metazoa > Arthropoda > Arachnida > Araneae > Uloboridae > Uloborus > Uloborus plumipes. Next base: position 21,084 of record JAXGGA010004908.1, on the reverse strand, counting down.
ATGTAGACTGTAAGCAATGTGCAGCGTCGTCACATTACAAACACATAACATTGATTTTAGAAAAAAATGTGCGCTGTAGTGAATGATCTACACATGTGGTTTCCAATCTCTGGAAAATTACAAGTCACGCTCATATATATTATATAAAAAAGTAGTAATTTAACCCTTTGACGGTTATGGAAATGAGCAGTTCTGTTAAGATTAAACAGTAGTCGAAAGTGACAGCTGTTTTCCCCGCCGTTCTTCCGAAAATGTCACCTTTCGCTGGCGATGCCGTAGATAGCTCGCCTCGCGCATTTAAAGCGCGATTCACATAGCGAGCGAAACGCGTTCGCGAAGCGAACTTTTCCCCTCGAAACAGGTTTTCGGAATGCGTTCCCATGACAACGCGGCGGATATTCGCCTGTCGCGAGCGATCTAGCATGCTAGATATTTTCGCGCGCGAAAGGCGAACGAAATTTGGCAACGAGAGCGACAGCCAGTTAGAGGGAAGGCGCCATCTTTGCTCTGTTTTGACCGCGTGGACATTCGATTTCATTGGCTCTCGCAAGTTGGGCGCGCTTTACCCTTAGTGGGTGAATATCATCACGTGACTTTCGCCCGCATCTAGTATGAATGATCGGAATTTTTGACCAGCGAGCGAAAAACGCTTCGTTCGTTCGCGTCGCTCGCAATCTGAATCGGCCTTAAGCGAACGAAGTCAGCTCGTCAGCGCGCATTGGTGAGAAATTTCACTGCGCGAGTAGTGCTCGTTACTAACCATTTCGGTCAAAATCTTGCTCCCGAGCGGAACTCGTTTGCGCGCATTATGAAGCACGATTCGATTGCGAGCTGAACTCGTTCATAACCATCAAAGGGTTAAAAGGGTAGTGAACAAAATTTTGTTGATTAAGAAATTACGCACATATGAGTGATTCCGAAGAGAAAATTTTTTTGTCATTACCTATTCCTTTTTAATGAAATATATGATCCGTCCCTGCGTGGGACAATATGGTAGAATAGCAATAACTTTTTTTTCCAATGGTTTAAGTTATTATTTCTCAACAAAAATGAGCTATGTTTCAAAGACATTTGAAATTTGTTTTTAAAATCCACCGTTTATTTGGTCATTGTTATATTAATAAATCAAAAATATTAACTCATTCATGCAGCTCATGAGACGAGGATGACTTTGGATGTCTCGAACGTAACGCATACAAGAAAAAGTTAAATTTAAAATGACAAAATTATTAAACGAAAATCGGCTGTCAGGAGTATCTTTCCATGAAATGTAAAGATGGAAAAACGTGTCAGTTAAAATATAAAGAGAGCTAGCAAATTGTTCGGACAGATTTCGAATCTGATCGTCCCACACGTGATGGCGGAACGACCCTACAGCGACATCTAATACCACGAAGATTAACAAGACGTCGAACAAATAGAGCGATTGCCATTAATTCACGCATCTTAATCGCGTTGTCGGAAGCAGTTGTCAAGAGGTCGAACCGCAAGTCTTGCCGAACCATAATTCAGCGCTTTCTCGATTCATCGCGTTCCCGGTTGGTTTCATTATTATTTTCATTTGTCACCGTGTCATGTAAATGATTCCAGAAAGGGGGGAGTAAGGGGCAGATCGAACAGGCTCCGGATTTTCAAGTTATTAACAGGATGGTGAAGGCTGAGCTGGGAAGCCGAGCAAAGTGGTAATTGATTTTGGGTTGGGGTAAAGCGTTAAATTGATTGTGTTAATGTTGGGCACGCAAAAGAGTTTCAAAATCATACATATTTATGTATATGACTAGAATGCGTTAAATGAAAGTGCCCACGAAAAAAGTTTATAAAAGAAAACATGACGCGTCTAACATTTTGCGTAGTTGGCATAAAAACAAATTTTAAACAACATTAAAAACAAATCCTTATTTCTCTCTGAGACTTATTTATGTGCTAATAGTTGATATGCCCGGCTTCTCGCGGATTAAAATGCAACAAGTGAAATCCAATCTCCAGCAGTATTTATTATACAGGGTGTCCACTCCAATCGTGGACCAATAGCTAATTTCTAAACCGTTAGAGATAAGCATATAGTTTATTTAGGAAAAAATCTCCAAATTATGAAAGGAATTTTGGGTCTATTCAAAGTTTTTCAAAAAATCAAATTTTGAAAGAGTTACGAAATTTAAATTTTTATGCAGCCCCCCAGTCCTATCAATCATGTTTAGTAAAACATTCTTGACACTGTAACGTTTAAAACTAAAAAAAATCACTGTTCTACGACAAAAATTGACCGAGTTATGACGTTTTGAAAAATCAAGATTTTGAAGGATTTCGCATACGGTCCCTTAAGCGATCTCTCGATGACGTCATGAAACAATGCAAAATCTTGATTTTTCAAAACGTCATAACTCGGTCAATTTTTGTGGTAGAAGAGTGATTTTTTTTTAGTTTTAAACGTTACAGTCTCAAGAATGTTTTACTAAATATGATTGATAGGACTGGGGGGCTGTATAAAAATTTAAATTTCGTAACTCTTTCAAAATTTGATTTTTTGAAAAACATTGAATAGACCCAAAATTCCTTTCGTAATTTGGAGATTTTTTCCTAAATGAACTATATGCGTATCTCTAACGGTTTAGAAATTAGCTATTGGTCCACGATTGGAGTGGACACCCTGTATATTCAACGGTGAATACTCATGAAAGAAACTCTTAACAATTTGATTTGAGTGAAGACTCCTAAAACCACGCGAAGCAAAGAAAATATCAAACGCAAAATTAGCTATCAAGGGGGAGTGGAGATAAAGCACTAAATAATGACTTTAATGGAGGAAAACCTTTAAAAAATGAGAAATTTTATGTGGAAGTTTCAACCGAAATTGGAATAAAAAAAGAACTACCAGATCAGATTTTTTCTAATTGGTCTCTAATGTACCCAGTGAGGACACAAACGCACTGTGTAATTTTTAGCGAAATCCGACGGGTAGTTTTTGAGTCTATAAAGGACATGCATACAATGATACATACATTTATTTTTATATATAAAAATTTAACCTTCTGGCCGCTTATCTTACGATTTCCATGGTAACAAAGAAGTAACAAAATGGGATCATCCCACGATTTTAACTCGCATGAAGTTATTTAAAATATTATTTCACATGTCATCTTTTAAATATCTGAAAAGAATTTTCTAAAGCACTTACACTGACCACTCGGCCTTTTAGCAAACTCGATACCTTCTAATTCAATAAAGAAACCGTTTCATCGAAAGTGCGTTGTTCGTTGCTCAAAAACATTGAAAAGAAGAAAGGTGATGTTCGTCGATTTTAGTGTAAAGAACTTGAAGGGGATGGGGGGGTAGAACTTTTTCTCGATAATTATTACAAGATGTCGCATTAAGGGTAATTTCTAACATAATTTGTGTAAATTAAGTACAGAAATTTCATATTGGCTTTTTATACGTAAAAAATACGCTTAGGGCCCTGCTCCAAAACGCTAGCGTAAAGCAGAAACGTAGAATGGATTAAATGGTGTTCCTATGGAAAGTACCCAGCTTTTCGGTTTCTGCCTTCGGTTTCGGTCGCGTTTTCCGCTGATGTGGAGCAGGGCCCTTATTTTTATGCGACGTAAGAAAACTGAGCAGTCATATTAATAACTAGAATCATTTAAATATTAAGGGCCCTGCTCCACATTGACGTAAAGCAGAAAAATAAAGCAGAAACGTAAAACGGATATAATGGTATTCCTATGGAAAGTACCCGGATTTTCGGTTTCTGCCTTCGGTTTCGGTCGCTTCTGCTGATGTGGAGCAGGGCCCTAACAGTTTTCTAAACTAGTGCATATTTTATAGCAATAAAAGCGCATGTTACTTCAGAGAAGGTTTGTTTGTTTGTTTGTTTCAAATGGGGCTGCGTTTAGCTTCTTGCCATTTGCAGACCTAGTGCATTCCCCAAAGCGGCATCCACTCTTTCATGTGGCACCACAATCGGCGGGATACCATTCCGGATGACCACTTCAGAGAAGGTTTCATTCAAAATTCTCATTACTCATATTATTGTCAGGATAAGGGCCATGCTCCCAGGGCCCGATTAACCCGTGAAGTTAGAGGAAGCTCTGTCTCAATTTGAGGCCCTCTGCTTTTTGAGGCGGAGGCAGCGGGGGGGGGGGGATTTCTATACTCATGAGACATTCAAAAACAAATCTTACTAAGAGTACATATCATTTCTAAGAGCTGCCCAAGCAGAATTCAGATAAAGTCTGGCCCCTTCCTTCACTAATATGTAGAAGTTACATACATAATACACATGCATACATAATACATATTGCCATTCAATGATTTGATGTTAAATTAAATTTATTTCACAGAATTAAAACATAATAAAAGTACGTTGTAAAAAGTTGGGTCAAATCCCACATTTAAAAATAGCTTGTGGTGGAATTAATGATTTATGAAATGTGTCTTCACTTTTAAAACTTTCCAGAAAATTTTTATTGAACCAGTTCTAATGTTTAAAATTACCTTTAGATATGTATTTAAAAGCAGAAACTAGAATTTCAATCACAAGTTTTCAGTCATTTTTGGGCCCCCTGGAATTTTTTAGGGTAAGCTCAAGCTTCCCGTGCCTTTTGGGTAATCAGACCCTGCATGCTCCACATCAGCGGAAAACGCGACCGAAACCGAAGGCAGAAACAGAAAATCCGGGTACTTTCCATAGAAATACCATTTAATCCATTTTACGTTTCTGCTTTACGCTCGCGTTTTCTGCTGATGCGGAGCAGGACCCTAACTATTTTCTTGTGCAATGAGCTTTATATTTAAACTAGCTAACTACTCAGCGTTGCCCGGGTGCTTATTAATACAACGTAGCTAATTATATTTGTTTTTAACTTATTTCATGCAAAATTGAAATAGGTGAGCCTTAAATTGATAATTCATTGTTAATCGTAATCTTTCGTGGAAATTACTCATATTTAAATGCGTTAAATTTCATCAATTTGTATGCTTAAAATTACTCTATGTATTCAAAATTGAAGGAAAATGTCCATTTTGAGACAAAAAAATTTGAATTTTGAGCTTTTTGGATTTTTTTTTTTTTTTTTTAAATTTCAAAACAGCCTATGGGAATTCTAGTGCATCAAGGAGCTTCTGTGCCAAGTTTGATGAAAATCCGACGAAAACTGCGCGTTTGTATACGGAACAAACAAGCAATCATACATCCATTTTTAATACGCTTTTGCGTCATTTTCAAAATTTGCTTACATTTGCTGTCCGGGGGTTAAAAAGACGATTTTGAAGCATAACTTATATTTTAAATTCAATGCGAATAATTATTTTCTGCAAGAAATACCCTCAAAAAAATTCTATCACTCAACAAATTATTAAAATTTATTTATTTATTTTTATATAAGTCTTTAAAAATGAGAATCAAGGCAAAAACGCTTGTATATTTCCAATTTTCGCAAGTTCAACTATTATTTTCCTATACTTAATGGTCAAAAAAAGTAAATGCGACATATTATTTTTATATATTGACTATTAGTATATGGTATTCACGATAAATATTAACAATAGTAATTTTATTTCAATAAAAAATGTATGAATATATTTTGTCCGGAAGTTCTTGTCAAGTCCGTTACCCTAAGATTATTTTAGCTAAAAAAGGTATTTATTGAAGTCAAAAGATGGTAACACGTATTCAGTTAACTTAACAAATTACTGACGTAACTATTTTGTACCAATTTGTTTCCCTAAATCGAAAAGTATTGCTGTGGCGTTTCGCACAAAATTTTTTCCAGGTGCGTATTTTTATTCTTTGTCAAGTCCGTTACCAAAGATTTTAGTATTAATTTTTACTTTTTCTAAACTTTTACCCTTAAATATTGTTCCTTATACAACTCTAAGAAAATGCATATTGTAGTTCAATTTTTAAATTCGACAACCTAGCCATAATTTGACATTTTGGTTGAAATGTCAAGTCCGTTACTGGTCAAATCCGTTACCAAATGTCAAATTCGTTACCATAGAGTTTTTGATCAATATTTCAATCATCACAAACATCGTTTTAAGCTTCAGGGCGCAAATAATTTCAAATGAAGTTGGTTCTAGGCTCTATGATATACCGTAAAATGGGGTTAATCGGAACACTTTTCAGCTTTGATTGTAAAAAAAGCAGTTAAAAGATTTTTTTTTAATTTTATTTTTTGGATAAAAACTTCGGTCTTGCTTTACTTTTGATATTCCAAGCAAAGACAAAAGATTTTGAACAATTACTATTAAAATATATAGCAAATTGTGGGTGTTCCGAATCACCCCGCTAATAGGGGTCAATCGGAACACTTGTTAAAATTTTTATTTTTTTCAATTTAATCTGTAATAGGTCTCACAAACATGAGTAATATTGATGGGGGAGAATAAGAACAGATAATTACTGTCAAATAAATGTATAATTTCAGTACCAGTAAACGTTTATAATTTGTGAAAATTCAAAATAATTTTGAACTTATGAAAAATGAAAAGTAATTTTAAGAAATACTTTTGAATTGAAATACAAAGATTTAACATGAATGGAAGTCACTCATGTCGTCCACAAATATGTACTTGTCCTTAAAACTAGCAATTGTGACTTGGCTTAAGTTTTTTCATAACATCTCCTGGGATGAACTCTACCTTTTCTTTAGTTTTTCGAAATTTCTGGGTTTCGGGGATTGTCCTGAAAGATTTTTTCGCTTATTCATCACTGTCTGTGTGCTGGACGTTTACTACATAAAGTCTATGTGACTTTCCCCCTTTTATTTTAAGTAAAAAGAAGTCTCGTGGAGAAAAAATCTTTTGAAATCTGCAACTTTTGTCATTCTAAGATCTAGTTGTTCACGAGAAGGGATAAACAGTAATAAATCCTTGTCCTTGTCTTGATTAGAAGAATTAGGGTTAGAATCTTGAGTTTTCAAACAGTTTCCTTCAAATAAGTTTGAATTGGAACAACAAAACTAAGTGTTCCGATTCACCCCGCAAATTTTTTTCCTATGGCATTTTTCAGAATTCTTCACTTTTATGACACAATTTATAAAAAATGTAAATTCTAATGTGGTATTCTGTTGTTCAGATACATGTATAATTGAAACATACCACTCATAGTTTTTAAATATAAGAAGGTTTGTTCTTGCATATGAAGTTTTGCAGTCTATGAAAATGTGATGTTTTCTAGCATTAAACGTGCAGCCCTCTTTAGAAGCCAGTAGCGTTGCCAGATTGACAAAAGTAATTTTTTCCTACTTCCTATGATCTTACCTTTCTAAAAAAAAAAAATTCATGGCGAAAAATACTCAATAGTATATTTATGAAGAATTTCTTTGTACGGTCGGGAAGTTTTGTTCCGATTGACCCCGCTGTTCCTATACACCCCATTTTACGGTAGTTTAAAAGTGAGATTTCATATTGATTTTGTATGGTAAGGGACGACAATTTTCCTTGCAACTTACAGTTTTACAACAGCATTTGAATACTTAATTATTCATCAAAGTGTACAACCAGTTACTTTTTTACACACCTACAATATGTGACTAAGCATCTGTTAGTGTTTCTAAAAGAAAATAGCAAGTTAAAAAAATTACTTAAAAATTTTGAAATGTAAGCATATGGTGAAAATGACCCTTTTATTAGTTTCACGTGTGGGTTTGTTTGTCAGTATATGTGGAACTCTGAATAAAAGATAAAATTCACGTTCTTTACAAATATAAAAGTAATATATTTAATACTAGTGTTAATACTAAAAGCAAACTATCTACTTATATTAAAAACTGAGTATCTTTCTCACTATCTTTCTTTCTAACTATCTTTATTTCTAACTATCTTTCTATCTTTCTATGTCACGCTTCTTTCTCCTGAACGCCAATGAACTGAAAGTCGAACCAGGTACCGATAGATAGGTAATTTTTCAAGCTTCTTTAGTTTCAATTGATATAATTATACGATTTTAATTAGCGAAGATATCAATTAATAAGTAGTCAAATTTAAAGCGATTAAGCCTAATAAATGATTAAATATGAAATCCATTCTTACAAACCGTCGTTGCTATGAAACGGTGATAACAATGATAATGAGAATTTTGAATGAAGGCTTAACTAAATCAAACACGAAACTCATAAGCGGACCACTTACGTAGAATTTTTATCGCTAGCTACTGGTAATATTTTGAAACATTTATTTGTTGAAGAGCCATCTACTTATATTAAAAACTGAGTATCTATGTCTGCTTTTTTTCTTTGAGCGACCTGAACTTACTGAAACTTTCCTCACCATCTTGAAGGCGTGAAGCATCTCAATAATTCGAATGATTTTTTTATATAGGAAAAAAGTAAAGGCGTGAAACGCCTGTAAGCGAGCCGCCTTGGCGGGGAGTAGTTTCTTTAAATTTTTTTCTCACTACTTTCAGGGCACGAAGTGCCCGTGCAACGCCGGGCCTCGTGCGTGGTATGTCTTGAAATCGAATGAACATTAAATTATATCAAATAATATAATTTCAGAATGAGGTAAAAGTTAGAGAGGGGGGACGTTATGCATCAGCATGCCGCAGGAAGCTAATCTAGCTGCCCTGGCAGCTAGTAATACTATTACATGTTGATGGAATTTAATGCTATTATTAATACTAACCCTCGTGGGTCCCTCCCATTTCAGTTACACTCAAGACCCTTGGGGTCATAAACGACCCCAATGCTTTCCTTAAATAATTTATTATGATTATTGACTGTTACATGCATTATTTAAGTTCACACACTTTTTTAATGCTAAAAAAATAAAAAGACACAATCAAAGTAAAATTTAGCTTATGAATTAAAATTAAAATTTTAGAGCAAAACTTACAATAACTAGATTTATTTACAACTGTTACAGACCTGAAAAAACATGATTTTTTGCAAGTGAATTTCAAACACTTATGATATTTTTCGATGCATTTTCTGTCCAGTTCTCTTGGACAAAAGTTGCAACGTCCTCTTTTTTTTGGCATTCTGTGGAAGTGACCCCAAGGGTCTTGTGTGCAAAAAATGCAATTCAGGAAAAATAAAGCATAATAATAGCATTATTTAGAATAGAAAACTAGAAGAATAAAAGCCACAAAACACCATTAAAAAACAAATGGTTGATTAACAAGATATATTAAACAGAAATTGCATTGGGGTCACATATGACCCCAAGGAACCCACGAGGGCTAAAGGTTAAACTATATTACATGTTGATGTATTATAAGGGGCATGTAAACTTATAATACGACATGGTTTAAAGCTTTATAGTTTGATTAACTCTAAAAGCGCATTTTTTAGTTTTTAAAACTAGAATTTAATTATTATATATTTATAGGTATAATTACGGGAAAATATATGCAATTCACATTTTATTCATATTTTTTTTTCTCTGAAGAACACAAGAACACATATAGTCAAGTGAAGGACTGGGACCTGAAGGAAATTGAAAGTAAAAATTGAACCAGAGATCATTTTCATTAACTAAGCTAAAAATATATCGCAAGCATAATGATCCTCCGTTCAAGTTATTTACCGCATCTGTTTGGCTTTGTAATAAGTTTTCAGCCATATTTATGTTTTAATTATCTTTCTTTCCTTCATTTCGTATTCTTGTTGCTGTAATGAATTTCCTCAATTTCCTCCGGTTTTTTAATTTGACTTTCTTTTATCTTTAAAATTGATGATGCATAAATATAGTATACAAGATTTCAGAGAGAAAATTAGTGCCCAATCAGTTTTAGAAGAGAATTTCGTATTATTAATAGATTATTTTAGAAGGAAAATTAATATGGGGGAAATATGCTCCAAACTTTCTTTCGGAGATTGAAAATAAATCTTATTGGAATATAAAATTTGTAATTATAAATGTCAAAATATGTTTATAAGTTAGATAAATATATATTTACGTACTTTAAGTTATAAGTGAAAAGATTCCGGTGGTGGTTTTTTCAACTTTTTTTTTCTTTTCATTCTTTTCTTCTTTTAAATTTAGATCCAGTCAGGACCAGGAGTGCGGAGTTGGAGGAAAAACGATTCGCTCAAGCCCTTACAACTCCAAGAAATTTGCAACCTTCAACTCCGAACTAACTCCTTTATCCCAAAATTAGTCCGATCTTTATTCCGCAGATCTGACAGAGTAGCGGACCAAGACAGAAAACATCGGACTCCGATTCTGGAAACTTTGCAAACTCTAACGCCGATTACGACTCCGACTCGTTTAACCCAAAACCAGTCTGACCTTGACTGGTCCGTAACTCTAGCAGAGTTGCTGACTTAGAGAAAAAATGTTTGACTCAAAAACCGATTCCGAGATTTTTACCTGATTACGACTTTGACTCCTTGCCCGATAATCAGTCCAACTCAGACTTCGCAGCACTGTCAGAGTTGCTGACTCAGAGGGAAATTGGCAGACTCCGGATTTTTTAACGCTTCAACTCCGACAAATGCTCCCGAAGATCGACCAACTTCAATTCCAAGAATGCGAATATTCAGGTCTGGTTAGAACATACTTGCAAACATTACCTTCTTAAATGCTCATATAATTACAGGTTTTTCACTTTATAGATTTAAACTTAATTGAATTGCATACATAAGAACGCACGTGGTAAACATTAAAATATGAAAGCAATTAAGAGCAAGAATCTGAGAAACTGTCACGCCTAGCACTATGAGGTGATTCATGACCTCTCAGATTTTCTCCCAAAAATTACCAAATGTTTATCATCTTATTGAAAGACCAAATCCAGAATAATTTGCTCTAAAGTTGAGTTGTTTAGATTTTATGGACCCCTAAAGTTGAAGGTGCGGCATCAAAAATTAAGCGGATTTTCAAGACATGGAAATTGCTGTGAGTCAAAACTCTTACCATGAACTGTTGAACTCCAATTTTCTTGTTGTATATGGAATATAGAAGGTTGAAACTTTACAAAATGAATGTTAAATTTGTGGTAAGTTGCTGCCGTAAGGTCAGTAAAGGCCCTCAAAACAAGGCATTTTTGACATTTTTTAGCGTTTTTGAGGGCCAAAAACAGCTTGTACATTTCAGTTGGCACGGCAAAAGTAGTGTCGTTTGAAAGACCAGTGTAAGCACTTTAAATCAATGTATAAATAACCGAGGAAAGTTCAACGTGCTTTTAGTTGCGTAAGGCCGAAATATGAAAAATGTCATTTTACCGATATTCAAACGGTCATAACTTCCTCTGCTAACAACATATTGAAATTTTTTTTTGCCAATGTCATGCTCTATTCTTTGTCTTAACAGAACAGTTGAGTCCTTTGAGGCGAAATGTGAAAAATTTTTTTACAAAAAATGCACAGGAAAAAATACATTTTTTCCTGTTCACAGGAAAAAATACATTATTTTGGTCTTTCAATAAGATAATAAACATTTGGTAATTTTTGGCAGAAAATCTGAGACGTCACAAATCACAAGCGTGACACTCTCTCAGATTCTTGCGCTTAAAACCAGTTAAGAAAAGGAACAGCACTTTAAGTCCCTTTTAAGTGTACACAAATTTAAGAATTGTTTGCGACTGTTTTTGTCAAAGTCAGCATTAGCAAATAAAAAAGTGTACCTCAACATTCGAAAACAACGCAGTAATTTACTGGAGAATATTTTCAAAAATTAATAAAAAATGGTGTACAATGTTTCTTTTTTTTTTTTTTTTGGTTATCACACATGTGTTTTTTCTTTTATTTTTTTACATAATAATTTTTTTGCTGTTTTGTTAACTGTATTTCTATGTATCTTCAAATTACTTTTAATTTGTTTTTATATGAGAGCCTTTTGCAAACTGTTTTGGCACAGTAGCAAATAAAAAGGTTTGAGATTCAAACTAGAACGCACCACTAGAGCGACAGTAGTAAAAGTTTTCTAAGACTCAGAACACATGAACGAAGCAGGACTGATTAATGGATAAACAGTATTCAACATAATCCGCATGACTGAAACACTAGAATATGCATAACATTTCATCACGTAATATTACAGTGAATAATTAGTTGTGGAAATTATAGAGGACTCCTCTAGTGGACATAGATGCCCTTCATATCGAACTCCAGAGAAGAAAATGGTTTCTAATTCCGATGAAGTCCTACGTGTTATCGATCTCTCTTTAAAATGTGTATATTAACTAAAAATTATTTTGCATATTACTTTCACATTTTCACGCAACCAAATCTCTCTCTCTCTCTCTCTCTCTCTCTATATATATATATATATATATATATACTAGCGGTACCCGCACGGCTTTGCCCGTGGTATAAAATTATAAGTTCATTTGTAAAAAATGATATAGCAGAAAAAAATACTCTATTTTAGTTATAATTCAACTATAATTCCTTCAAAGTATGATATAAAAATTTGATATGGACCCTACACTACTTCCTTTTACGTGTAAATTTCTTAGTAGATGCCTTAAGTGCTAAAATAGTGCTTGAAGTGAGTAAGATAACAATTCAAACATTTGCATCCCTAGTTTGCCACGAAACAATGCAAAAAAATGTTTTACAATGATTAATCTCCTAAATATCGCCGATTTTAACATCATTCAGTAGATTTTTCGCAAAATATCGCCAATAGCGCCAAATTGAACCCAAAAAAAATTTTTTTTTCGCTAAATTTATTGCCAACTTGGCGATATGTCGCCAAATTGGCGTCAAACACTTGGTGACCAAAAGCTTGGCGAGATATCGCCAAGTGGTCGCGCCAATTCATATCACTTTGGTCTGCATTGAAAGCCCTGATTACCCCATAAAAGGGGTAAATCACCCCCTTGGGGACATTAGAATGCAACCCCAAAGATAGGTGCACAAAAATAAGCCAAAAGAAAAAATAAGAAAAATTTTGTTGCTCACAGAAACCAACAGAAATCTTACCAAAGTTTAAAAGAAGAAGAAAGTTTTCTTTCCTAACTTCAAAAACAAAATAATACATTTTCCGAAATGACATACTTTAGAAAGAACGTTGCAATATCGCAATAAGATAGAAGTAAATATACTGAAATAGAATTGAATGCCAAATTGTAAAAAAGTCGCCAAAAAATTAATTTTTAATATTGTCTTTCATTATTTATTAAATGCAATTATTGCTGCAAATTACAGTCCAACAATAAATAATCACATTGCAAAAGTATATTTGGAGCAATTTTTTCTTTTAAACTCAACTGATCCTAAAAATTTTAAGTATTAGTCATAGAAATTTCGTGCATTATTCTTCACAATGATAATAAAAACAATAAACATCGACAAAGATCAACCAGCAAACGATAAATTAAAAGCTAAATTCGTTCACTCAAGCCATTTGCTGCAATTTATATTGAAATAAATTAATAATGAAGTAAAATATGTTTTGCAGACGATAAATTTAGAATGGTATCCTGTATTTTAAGGAAAGGACTCGATTTCTCATTTGATTGACAGGTGCCATCTTATCACGGTTTTTAATATTTCATTTGACTAATTTTAATAAGGCTTGGAGTTTGGATTGTTACAAAAACAAATACATTTTTAAAATTATTAAGGGAAAAAGAACGAAATAAAAACGTAACCATGGTAACAACATGAAAAGTTGATTTCCGTTGATAAAATAATTCATTTCATCTCTATTTTCAAACAAATTTTATTCGCGAGCAAAGCCATTTTAGAATCGTTTGGCTTGCTTTACTGAAGGTAAGCCTTGAATTTCGGGATTCTAAAAACAATTGTTACAGCTCTCCTGATGATCGTAGAAACTTCGAAAAAACGTCATTTTGTGCAGAAAATTTCAAGCTTTCGAATGACATAAGACTTGAAAATGTGTATGGAATATTTCTTCCCTATTTTATCGAATTTCCTCTAAGAATTCGAATAGAAAAAGAACGAAATGGAATGTTCGAAAAATCGCTTCGAGGTGCAAAACTACATGCTACAAACCAATTTTGTGCCAAGTGGCATGAAAATCGACCGAACGGTTTTGGCGCTACGCGCGTGACAGACAGACAGACAGAAAGAAAGAAGGACAGACAGAACCACCTTCAGCTTTATTATTAGTAGAGATAGAGATAGATAGCCTATGTCCGTCTCCTGGCTCTAAGTTACCTACCCACCAATTTTAACCATATCGGTACAGCCGTTCCTGAGTTATTAATAGTGTAACTAACACCACCGTCTTTTATATATATAGAAAATAGAATAGCAGTGAGACGAACAATCTCTTTAACTGCAGTGTAGGAGCCATCCCATCAAGCGTTTTCTACCTTTCAGCCTCAGAGGCGTAAAAACTCTTAAGTGACAATCATTTCTGACAGCTTATCAAGCATATAATTTTAAAGAAAATAACGCGTTAGTTATAATTTTCTTTACAAAAAAGTCAAATAACACTCAACGCACCGCTAACATACAACCTGTTTGCTGCGAACCGGAAGCTGCCAGAACGAGTGCTCTATGTCGCTCAGAAATTGTTTCGTCAAAAAAGGCTTAGTAAAAAGGCTTAGTCAATAAGACAGTTTTTCTATTTATGTAACTGACACACATAAATTATAGCCTATGTCCGTCTCCTGGCTCTAATCTACCTACCCACCAAATTTTAGCCATATCGGTACAACCGTTCTTGAGTTATAAATAGTGTAACTAACACGACTTTGTTTTATATATATAGATATACAGGGTGTCCACTCCAATCGTAGACCAATAGCTAATTTCTAAACCGTTAGAAATAAGCATATAGTTTATTTAGGAAAAAATCTCCAAATTACGAAAGGAATTTTGGGTCTATTCAATGTTTTTCAAAAAATCAAATTTTGAAAGAGTTACGAAATTTAAATTTTTATACAGCCCCCCAGTCCTATCAATCATATTTAGTAAAACATTCTTGACACTGTAACGTTTAAAACTAAAAAAAATCACTCTTCTACGACAAAAATTGACCGAGTTATGACGTTTTGAAAAATCAAGATTTTGCATTGTTTCATGACGTCATCGAGAGATCGCTTAAGGGACCGTATGCGAAATCCTTCAAAATCTTGATTTTTCAAAACGTCATAACTCGGTCAATTTTTGTCGTAGAAGAGTGATTTTTTTTTAGTTTTAAACGTTACAGTGTCAAGAATGTTTTACTAAATATGATTGATAGGACTGAGGGGCTGTATAAAAATTTAAATTTCGTAACTCTTTCAAAATTTGATTTTTTGAAAAACATTGAATAGATCCAAAATTCCTTTCGTAATTTGGAGATTTTTTCCTAAATAAACTATATGCTTATCTCTAACGGTTTAGAAATTAGCTATTGGTCCACGATTGGAGTGGACACCCTGTATATATATATATATATATATATATTTTTTTTAATACGCTTTTATTTGTTTCACATGTAGGTTTGTTTGTATGTATGTAAGTATGAACTCTTAATAAAATATAAAATTCACATTCTTTACAAACATAAAAGTTTAAATACGAAAGGTTAAACTATATTACACGTTGATGCATTACAAGTGTTTCAGTTGTTTGTGTGAATGTAACTCTGAATAAAAGATAAAATTCACGTTCTTTGTAAAGACCAAAGTAATATATTTAATACTATTATAAATACTAAAGGCTAAACTATATTACATGTGATCATGTATTATAAGTACACGTAAACTTAGCGGTTAAACAATAGTTTTGTTTGATTAACTCTAGGCCCTTTTAGAGTAATCAAACTTACCTCTTTTTAGTTTGATTAACTCCAGGCCCTTTTAGAGTAATCAAACTTACCTCTTTTTAGTTTGATTAACTCTAGGCCCTTTCAGAGTAATCAAACTTACCTCTTTTTAGTTTGATTAATTCTAAGCCCTTTTAGAGTAATCAAACTTACCTCTTTTTAGTTTGATTAACTCTAAAAGCGTATTTTTAGTTTTTTCAAACTATGATTTATATTATTCTATCTGTCCTTTTGATAATTTTGCGTAGATTTTATTTCAAAAAGTGTTGACATTAAGTCAACACTTTTTGAAACATGTGTTCTAAGATCGTCCTCCGTTGAAATGTATAGAGTATGAAAAATTCTCTCAGTGATAAATTATATTCATTTAAAAATATATACTACAGATTTAAACATTTTTATTTTATTTCGTACTATAAAAAAAAGTTTCTTTTCACAACGTTTACACATTTCTACGCATAAACCTTTCGTAATTCTAGAAAGAGTTTAAAGATTTTCAACTCCGCGTACGGCACTATAGAGTAGCCTCAAAACCGTGTGGAACCGAAAGGTTTTTTTTCTTTCTTTTCTCCATCTTAAGTTTTCAATGTTGATGCCCCACACATGCTATTATTTAGTTATGCACGAATGGGGAGGGGGGAGGTGAGAATTTATAAAACAAAAAATTAAACAAAGAAAGAATTATGTATAAATTTTAAATAGTTTACTTATGATAAATTTTCTTTACATGTGCCTGACTTTACAAACACATTGTGTTTTATTTCTGACAGATTATAAGATAGATTTAAGCGTGCATGTGGCATCTACCTAGTACAGAAACTTTTTTTTTGTTTTTTTTTTTTTTTTGGTGCCGACCCTTCAGGAACATTCAGGTAATTAGACGTTAATAATATGCGTATAACAAAAAAAAATCAGTTAAGATTGTTAAAATAGAAAAACAATCGAAGTTTTTTTTTAATGTGCTTTTTTTCGACAAGTTTTTATATCATATAATCTTTAAAAAACTAAAAGAAATGTGAGCCACCTCAAAGTTTTCAGTAAATTTAATTTAAGAAAAAAACTAGAAGGCATAGGGCTACCCTTCTGCAAACGTTTAAAATGAATCACTTTTTATTAGACACACTATACGTAATACACGTTAGTTAATGCAATATTTTTTTTAATACTTCCAGTTTTATATGAACTTCCCCAGTATAAGAATTTACTTTAGGCTTTTTGAGAACATATTTAAAATATTACAATTTAAAATGAAGCACCAACAAGAATAAATTTGGAAAAGAGAAATATTTAAGAGAAAAATAACTCAGTAAAGTGCGAAAGATTTTAGCACGGAAACAAATGTTTCGTGTCAGATCTTTTAAGATATATCTGAAACAGTGTAAGTCCCAAAGGTCTATTTTGATCGTGTGTAATGAGAATTTCCCTTTCAGAAATAAAAGCTGTTTAGGTTTAACTGCTAATAAAAAAAGTTGGATTTTACGTTTAAATGTTGTTTGAGCTGGAAGATTTTTTAAAATTCTATTTAACTTTACGTTTCATAAATAATAAAAATATGCACTAAAAGCATGATCTCTTGGGATAATTTTGAGGAAAAATTTTTTGACTAAGGAAGCATTTTATGGAAACATTTCTTGTATGTTTGATTTCAAAATAGCTATGATTAAAACATAGTTGTTCTTATTTCTTTAGATGATGTGTTTTTGCTCTCCGAGGAAGTTGTTGTTTTTGTTCCTTTTTTCACCTACTTTCTTGTAAAAGTAAGACAATGAAAAGCAAAAAAAAAAAGCATGAAAAGTGGCTTAATGCATTGCAAAAATATACCTCACAAAAAAGGAAAAAATAAAGCAATTAAAAAAAATCTGGCATGGACCCCACACTACTTCCTTTTACGTGTAAATTTTTTAGTAGTTGCCTAAAGTGTTAAAAAGAGTGCTCGGAGTGAGCAAGGTAACAATTCAAATATTTACATTCCTAATCTGCCACGAAACAATGCAAAAAATGTTTTACAATGGTTAATTTTCTAAATATTGCCGATTTTAACATCATTCAGTGAATTTTTCGCAAAATCTCGCCAATAGCGCCAAGTTGAACCCAAATTCAAAAAGGGTTTTTGTTCGCCAAATTTGTCGCCAACTTGGTGACATGTTACCAAGTTGGAGTCAAACACTTGGCGATCAAAAGCTTGGTGACATATCGCCAAGTGGTCGCGCCAATTCATATCACTTGAGTCTGCGTTGAAATTAATACTGATTTACCCCAAAAAAGGATTGAAACACCCCCTTGGGAACATTCGAATGCAACCACAAGGGGAGGTGCACAACTAGACCATCCTCAGAGCCTACATAACAAACCAGAAGCTTCTACGGCATATAGTTTTTGAGTTATGCGACACACACACACACACACACATACATACGCACATACGTACATACAGATGTCACGAGAAAACTCGTCGTAATTAACTTGGGGGTGGATGAAAAGGAATTTTTCGGCTGCTTATATGTTGTTAGGTACATGTGCACGTATTGAAAGGTCGAAAAAACTACTGAACATTCATTCGGGAGTGAGCAAAATCAAAATTTAGACCCAAATTTGAGTGATTTTTTTTTTTTTTCGCGATCACAATTCTTCCTTAAAAGGAAGTAAAAATCAGAAAATTTAAAATTGGAAAGAACGATTTTGTGGTGGGAAAAGTTACTTATCTCTGCTGGTCTGCCGGACCCCCCCCCTCCCCCCGAAAAAAAGGGAAGAAAAAAAAGAAGAGTCTCCCCGCAAAGTGAAAAATATTATTCGAACAAAGTTTTTTTTTTTTTTTTTTTTTTCCCCGAAAGATCTTAGGCGAGGGAACTTCATTCAAATATTTCACTTTTCGGTTTGAACTGATTTTTCAGTTGGGTTCAATTTTAAATAGTTTAGAAAGCCTGTCCCACCAATAACTTTTGAACGACAGCAATATTTGAACAAACTTTTTTCGGTTCGAAAGTTCTCGGCGAGAACCTAGATTTTCAGTCTTATATAATTAAGATAATATTGATCAAATGATAAAATAATAGTGTTGGTAAACATATAAGTAGGCCTGTTTAGCTTTGGATGGGAATCTTTCTTTATTTTCATTAATTTTTTTAAACTGGCATTGGGTCAGACATCCTGGAAAAAAAGCAATTGCACATCACAAAGAAAAAAAAAACACGCTTATTTAAAAAACAAAACCTTATACAATCATGTTCTAACAAATTGTTTCAACGCTTAAATAAAGTTTGTTTCAATTTAGATTCAGGCCTGATAGCTAGTGTTACGAAGCTTTTCAAAAATCAAATTACGCTTTAAAAAAGAAAAAAAATAACTCATGTCTTGCTTGCACAAATCGTTAAGATTACTCTTCCGAATTTTTGTATTGTATAAGATTAGCAAACAAGCTTACTTTTTAATCAGTTGGGTTTTCGCAAATTAAATCCTTATTGTTCCTCTCCCAAAATTAAGTCTAAAAATTTGGCAAGGTTACTTTTCCCTATCTCAGGAGATATTGCAGTGATAACTTGTAAGAAAGTTTTTTTTTTCTCCTTCAGAATTGAGTTATATTTGAGCGAACATTTAAGTATGAGCGCTAATTCTGTACCTGTGCTTAAGGCAGTACTGTAAAACTTATAAATTGTAAATATAGTTAGCGTAAAAAAATTAGGGAAAATAAGCTCTTCATATAGATAGAACTGTTAAAATTGGAAGTACTGCAAATTTTCACTTTTTATTTGTAGTTGAATGAAAAAAAAAATATCGTAAAATTACTACTTTTTAAATGACATTGCAATTAAAATCTTTGGTGAGTTATGTTAAAATTGGAAGTTAAATGCAAAGCTTCTAAATGCAATGTTAGTATTTGAGCAACAATGATTTTTTTTTTTAATTTGATACATAAATTATGTCCCTTAAATTACCATGAAAAGGAAAGTGATATTGTGTAATAAGAAAAGTTGTTGAAAACTAAAATTCAAACTTCCTTAAAACTAATGTAAGTAAAAATACTTCTGGGGAGATCTAGGACCCTGATAGTGGCTCATGGTATTTATAATCATCAATTTTGGCCAAATTATCTAAAAAATAAAATACTTTTATAAAAAGGTGATTTCACGAAAAGTGGTTACGGCATAGTGATTTTTTTTCACATGAAGTGTTGTGTATGTGCCTTAGGGTGGGTCGAAAAAAAATAATTATTCTTTTTTCGAAACGCTATACCGCGGAAAACTTGCCTCTAGGGTAGGTAAGTAAAATGCAGATTAAACAGAGGAAAAATATTGAGTCCCCAGCTAGCGCATTGTACTTGAAATTTCGATTTTTTTCGAAAATTAAGTTATTTTCCAATTTTTTTTTGCAATACTAAGTCAATAATATTTTATTCCGCTACAGTGAAAATCCTTTACTAAAATGGTTGAAAAACACATAAAGAATGTAAACTGGTCAAAGTCGTTCAATTTGCGGTGGCGCAAAAGACTCAAAAATCGGTAAATTATTGCGTTTCATGCTTGCAGCAATTCTAGTCGGCCTCGTTGCCCGGTGAATGGCAGTCATTACTGTTCAATGTATCAAGCTTTTCAACGCATTTCCCACATGGAAATTAGTTCGTCCAAGGAATTTGAAAATGAAATTGATAAAAACTGGGCATAAAGATTCTGAATAGCACGCTTGAACTAAGTTACCTTGGCAGATGCGCATGATATTGAAAAATACTGCATTGACCTGTGATCGCTCCAGAATTTCGAGCAGAGCAACGGCTGTTGAAGCTTCAAGTATGATGAATGTTAACCGGTTAAAATCATTCAATTTGCGGTAGAGCAAAAGACTCAAAAATCGGTAAATTATTGCATTTAAGGTACATACTAGAACCTCAAAGGAATATGTAGTAAATTATTCTGAGCTCTGTGTGTTAAAAGATAACTACTTTTTTAGTTTACACTACAGTTTATAGTAATGAAGTAAGCATAGAAAAGGTACTGGAAGAACATATTAATCTTGTCTTTTTATTATAGTAACATATTTACTGCATTGCAAAAGTCTCACTATTTTTGTGTGTTTAAGTCGAAGCTGTATTTGCTGCAAAACTTTGGCATTGTTAATTCTTAAATCATTTTTCACATGTTGAGCCAAACATCAGACGTTTTCCTTGAACACACTTTATTGAACGACACAAGACATGGACTTACACAGCACAGAACAGATACAAAACGAAAGCAAAACAGAAAAGTCACTCGGCAGAGGCGCATGCGCCTTTATAAGCATTGCCCATTCTTTACGGTTGCAGTTAAGTTTCAACAAATTCCCCCCCGAATGACCTAGGGGTTCATTACTAACTTTGAAATAAGTACAAATCAGAAATAACAATCGAAATAAAATTCAAATTTTAAAAAAAACCCCCCCCCCCCC
>JAXGGA010004907.1:0-83157 GCA_038373865.1 Uloborus plumipes | reverse complement strand
AACTGTGAAGAGCATGTTGCTCGCCGCAGAATGACCGCGGGCGTAGGATACATTTCAAGAAGTTTCTCTATATAGAATGCAGCGGCATTGTTAGCATGTAAGAAAGAAATCGCATTTTGCTATAATAGGTTCCTACATTATATTACCAAGGAATAATACAAAAACGCGAGAAGTCTCATAGATAAGGGGCCTAAAATTTCTAAGGAAGCATGGGGTGTGTTTTGATATACTTAGTGTTTTGTGCTTGCATTGAATGTTCATTCAAACAAGTATAAATAATGAAGCAGTACTCTTAAAAAATACCCGGGATTTGAAAAAGATTAAAAAACAATTTTCTTACTATTGATATTTTACTGAATTGTTAACACGCCGAAAAATTTAAAACTTCGAAATTGCTAACACAAAATTATGTACTCAAAAATTAAAAATATTTACATTCCAAAATTTTCTCTTTTTAATTCAATATTGTTTTATTTTCAGTATTCATATAAAATATTATCGTTGATAATGCAAGCTATAAGTATTTTATTTACATCTACTGCAAAATATTGTTTGCTGCTTTTCTCATTAACACCGTAAATGATTATGAGGAACAGAATAAGTACATCAATAGTATGTATCAGTAGAAAAGCTTAAGTAAACATTTTAATATATTTTCAATATTTTGTATATATATATATATGTATATATATATATATATATATATATATATATATATATATATATATATATATATATATATATATATATATATATATATATATATATATATATATATATTATATAGCATACAATATATATACAATATTGTATACAATATATATAATATATATAAATTATTATAGCAAATGCTTTTCCCCCGTAAATTTTAAGATTTGAAACTAAGTTATACATTTAAATATATATATATATATATATATATATATATATATATATATATTATATAGCATACAATATATATACAATATTGTATACAATATATACAATATATATAAATTATTATAGCAAATGCTTTTCCCCCGTAAATTTTAAGATTTGAAACTAAGTTATACATTTAAATATATATATATATATATATATATATATATATATACATATTTAAATGTATAACTTAGTTTCAAATCTTAAAATTTACGGGGGAAAAGCATATCCTATAATAATTTAAATTTCATATCAAACTCAAAATTGACAGTTGATTGAACATTTGACAATTTTAGATAATTTTAAGTGCTTCGAACGAAGAAAGCAACCGACTTTTTTTTCATTTATTTATTTATTTTAGTTATTTTTTTGTACTTAATCTTAAACGTTTTGTGTACATTTCTGCAAAAAAGAAAAAAAATAACATGGGTATAGCATATAGCTTGGAATATTTAGCATGTTCAATATTTTCTTGTTCTTGATCAGAACAATTAACTATTAAATACATTTACATATTTTCATCATGAGCTAAAAAAAAAAAAAAAACACCGTCTTAACATTCCCGGAATTTTTGAATGTCATAATACGATAGATATGAAAACAAACTCATTTTATAAGCAACTATTTCTTTCGTTGCTTGGTTAAGTTTGTTTGGTGCGCATTTCTTCATATATCCGTTTCAAGTCTGAAAAAGTCTCTGCACCTTCAGTAAAGTTCATACAACCTACTGACAAATAAAGCAGTTACTTAACATCCTAAAGCCAGCGCTAAAGCAGAGCTGCATGCCATACACTGCCATCTTTGTTACACCATTCAGAACCTGCAGTTTCGTTGTGCTTAAAATTCATCAGTTTGAAAAATAATGAACTCTTACTAATGCACCGGCCCAAGGGACCAACAGAAAAGGCGCATAAGTCAGAGAGACGTATAAGCGAATAAGCCTATTTAAAGGACTTAACGCAACATACTTTCTAATGACAGCATGAATAAGAACGTTTCTATAGAAACGGGACACATTACTATGGTTTGGCAATTACTGTAATTTAACAACAAAGATAAAGAAAAAACAAAAATTGTAGCATCTACTTATATTAAAAACTGAGTATCTTTCTAACTATCTTTCTTTCTAACTATCTTTCTATGTCACGCTTCTTTCTCCTGAACGCCAATGACCTGAAAGTCGAACCAGGTACCGATAGATAGGTAATTTTTCAGGCTTCATTAGTTTCAATTGATATAATTATACGATTTTAATTAGCGAAGATATCAATTAATAAGTAGTCAAGTTTAAAGCGATTAAGCCTAATAAATGATTAAATATGAAATCCATTCTTGCAAACCGTCGTTGCTATGAAACAGTAATAACAATGATAATGAGAATTTTGAATTAAGGCTTAACTAAATCAAACACGAAACTCATAAGCGGGCCACTTACGTAGAATTTTTATCGCTAGCTACTTGTAATATTTTGAAACATTCATTTGTTGAAAAGCCATCTACTTATATTAAAACTGAGTGTCTATGTCTGCTTTTTTTCTTTGAGCGAGCTGAACTTACTGAAACTCTCCTCACCATATTGAAGGCGCGTAGCATCTCAATAATTCGAATAATTTTTTATATAGGAAAAAAGTAAAGGCGTGAAGCGCCTGTTAGCGAGCCGCCTTGGCGGGGAGTAGTTTCTTGAAAATTTCCTCACTACTTTAAAGGCACGAAGTGCCCGTGCAACGCCGGGCCACGTGCGTGGTATGTCTTGAAATCGAATGAACATTAAATTCTGTCAAATAATATAACTTCAGAATGAGGTAAAAGTTATAGAAGGGGGACGTTATGCATCAACATGCCGCAGGAAACTAATCTAGCTGCCCTGGCAGCTAGTCTACTTATATTAAAAACTGAGTATCTTTCTAACTATCTTTCTTTCTATCTATGTCACGCTTCTTTCTCCTGAACGCCACTGAACTGAAAGTCGAACCAGGTACCGATAGATAGGTAATTTTTCAGGCTTCATTAGTTTCAATCTATATAATTGTACGATTTTAATTAGCGAAGATATCAATTAATAAGTAGTCAAGTTTAAAGCGATTAAGCCTAATAAATGATTAAATATGAAATCCATTGTTGAAACGTGGTTGCTATGAAACAGTGATAACAATAATAATGAGAGTTTTGAATAAAGGCTTAACTAAATAAAACACGAAACTCATAAGCGGGCCACTTACATCGTATTTTATCGCTAGCTACTTGTAATATTTTGAAACATTCATTTGTTTAGTTGAAAAGCCATCTACTTATATTAAAAACTGAGTATCTATGTTTGCTTTTTTCCTTTGAGCGAGCTGAACTTACTGAAACTTTCCACGCCATCTTGAAGGCGCGAAGCATCTCAATAATTCGAATGATTTTTTTATACAGGAAAAAAGTAAAGGCGTGAAGCGACTGTTAGCGAGCCGCCTTGGCGGGAGTAGTTTCTTGAAATTTTCCTCACTACTTTAAGGGCACGAAGTGCCCGTGCAACGCCGGGCCACGTGCGTGGTATGTCTTGAAATCGAATGA
Organism: Uloborus plumipes; assembly: GCA_038373865.1. NCBI lineage: Eukaryota > Metazoa > Arthropoda > Arachnida > Araneae > Uloboridae > Uloborus > Uloborus plumipes. The sequence continues at coordinate 79,683 of JAXGGA010004907.1, read as the reverse complement.
ACATTAAATTCTATCAAATAATTTAACTTCAGAATGAGGTAAAAGTTAGAGAAGGGGGACGTTATGCATCAACATGCCGCATGAAGCTAATCTAGCTGCCCGGGCAGCTAGTCTACTTATATTAAAAACTGAGTATCTTTCTAACTATCTTTCTATGTCACGCTTCTTTCTCCTGAACGCCAATGAACTGAAAGTCGAACCAGGTACCGATAGATAGGTAATTTTTCAGGCTTCATTAGTTTCAATCTATATAATTTTACGATTTTAATTAGCGAAGATATCAATTAATAAATAGTCAAATTTAAAGCGATTAAGCCTAATAAATGATTAAATATGAAATCCATTGTTGCGCGAAACGTGGTTGCTATGAAACAGTAATAACAATGATAATGAGAATTTGGAATGAAGGCTTAACTAAATCAAACACGAAACTCATAAGGGGGCCACTTAGGTATTATTTTTATCATTAGCTACTTGTCATATTTTGAAACATTCATTTGTTGAAAAGCCATCTACTTTAGAGCCGGCTATATAGGGGCCTTAATCTACTTATATTAAAAACTGAGTATCTATGTCTGCTTCTTTCCCTTTATCGAGCAGAACTTGTTGTAACTTTCCTCACCAGTTTGAAGGCGCGAAGCATCTCAATAATTCGAATGATTTTTTTGATGCAGGAAAAAAGTGAAGGCGTGAAGCGACTGTTAGCGAGCCGCCTTGGCAGCGAGTATTTTTTGAAGCATTCTTTACTACTTTAAAGGCGCGAAGCGCCCGTGCAATGCCGGGCCACGCAGCTAGCTGCTTGGGCATTAGTGGGCCATGTACGTAGTATGTCTTCAAATCTTATGAAAATTGAATTATATCAAATAATATCACATCAGAATGAGGTATAAGTTGGGTGGTGGGGGGGGCATTATGCATCAACATGCCGCAGGAAGCTAGTCTAGCTGCCCTGGCAGCTAGTACCTAATTACAAACTGTTCCCTTTAAAACAATGCATAATAGATAAATTGCATCTCTCTGAACTGTAGTTCATGCGGAAAAAAATGCTTTCCGTGAATAGTAAAGAGGAAAGTGAAGAAAAATGCTTTTTTTTTTTAAGAAAATGAATTACAATTTTTACATTTTAGGGAAAATTCGGCGCATAAGTGAAATGTTTAGAGCGACGCATAAACGCATGATACTATCATTATTTTGCTATGGAATGTGTTGAGATGATTTAAAATCGTCGTACAAATGAAAAAGGAGCATAAATGAGGCGGCGTATAAGTGAGAGTTCACTGCAGGTAATAACCGAGCTGGAAGCAGAAAATATCTCATAAAATCTAAGAAAGTCAAAGAAACTAGTAACTAACATAAAATTAGCACTCCAACAAAAGACAGCTGGCGGTGTATAATATATTATTCTGCCTTAGTCCTAGCTTAGGAGCGGTAACGTACTGCTTAATATCTAAGCTTTGCCATCAGTTAACCTTTTACCTGCCGATGTTCCCAAATGGGAACATTTTTTTGTGAATTTTTTTAGTAACCTAAAATTTTGTTCAGAGTTGTCACATTTTCTGAAATGACACAGAATAATACGAATTTAATTTTGGTGCTCTTAGTTTTTTGAAAAATGTTTAACCTTTTTATAGAATTAAAGTCAAATTTACTGAATTTCTGCACTTAGAATTTGTCTAAGTTTTTCTGTCTCCCTTTCTAAAGAAAAAAAATAGAAAAAATGTTTTGTTGACATTATTTAGTATCCAAAAGACATATATTTCATTTGAAATAAACACAATATTTCCAATAATTATTTCGAGGGAATTATTTCTATCAGAATCAAGATGTTCCCATTTGGGAACATCGGCGTTTAGAGTATAGTATTTGAGGGGGTTTTTCGTTGATAGCGAAATCGAGTGCGATGCCTCTTTTTCTCAAACATTTTGTTTTGGAAGACCTGTTTTGGGTTGATTACACGTGTTCGGACCTTTTGTTCATGAATGGACACCTTTTATCAGTCAGCTTGCCCTTTACACCCATTATCTATTGTAAATATGTCCTTCACACCCGCCTTTACGCGCTCTATTGTAAGTGGATCGCATTTTCGAGTTTGGAATTCTTTCGCTCTCTCTCTTCATGTTTTCTACCCCATGAAATTTCTAAGAATTGAACGTGTTTCGCATCCCTTTGCAATCTATCTCGTGACTAAGGGGTTCTTAAGGATAAATGTTTTTGATGAGATTTTACTGGTCTCATTTCAGCATTTTATTTCACGACTCGACTCATTTCGACGATCTTATTTAGAGATGACTCGCAAATTTCTAACAGTAGAAGCTGCGTTAGATTACTTCCACAACCTGTCCAGCAGTAATGTAATAATAAGAAAGCCTATCAGATTTGGGTATAAAATTTGGATGATATGCTCATCAAATGGACATCCATGAAAGGTGGAAATTTATTCTGGAAAACAGGATGGTGCTAAGGCAGATACTCCACTTGGATGAAGAGTCGTCATGAACATGTTGTCTATTTTGGAAAATCCTGAACAGCACGAGATTTATTTATTTATTTATGGTTTTGACAATTTTTTCACATCATATAATTTGATGAATCAACTGACTGCTCTAAAGATAAAAGCTGTTGGAACTATTAGAAAAAATAGAACTGGAGATTGTTCTCTTCCATCAATTAAGGATATGAAAAAGGCAAGGAAGGTGTCAAGCAAACCTGGACCTCAACCACATCTTCAAGTTTTGAATAGAAAAACAGCTGAACATTATCTTGTTCCATTTGCTCAGGGACGTTGCGTGGTTTGCAAAAACAACGTGTGAAAGCAGTGCATTGACTGTGAAAAGCGACTTCATTCATCTTGTTTCCCACGATACCATGTACAATAAGAAAAAAAAAGGTCATTCAAATGAAAAAAGTCTAATGGTATGTAAAATAAACAAAAATATTCATATTTTTAATTTTTTACAAAAAAATCACCTTTTGAGAAAAATCCCCCTATTTACTTCATTCCAAACGCCGATGTTCCCAAATGGGAACATCCTGAAAATCTAACTTATAATTTTTTTTCTTGCTAAAATATGTTTGGATTAGCATACTAGAGGTAAATTTAGACGTCTAAACAAAAATTTGAAGGTAAAAATTAAAAATTTGAATTACGGCGTTTAAAAGGTTAACGAGTTGAAATATACCATTACTGTGGTATCTCGTTATTGTGCTAGTTTTACTTTACCTACCAATTTGATTGACTCTTTTAGCTTCTATAAGATGTCTTCTGCCTTAAGATCGATTTCTATCGATTCCGGGCTGTCGAGAACAAAACTGAAGTCTCTGTATGATATAACCGAGCTGGCGTTGTATTATACGCACTAAATGTTTGCAATTAAACATTTATCATGAGTTAAGAAGCAATATTTTTTTTATAATTCCTATTTGAATAGGAATTGAAGGGGCAAGTGGATAAAGGTGATATGTGACAATTTTTGAAACTTACTTTTTACTATGGATAGAGGTGATAAGTCCGTCAGTATTATGTCCCCTTATCACAGAAATGATTGGTCACTAAGAATATGACCCCGTTTTACCCGTTGAGAAAAATCCATTTAAAAAAGATAACCCAACATTTTTTTTTTTTCAAAGCTTTTTCTAGAAATTAAAACTAGCTGTCGTGGCCGTCACGAAACTTTCTTCTGTATCTATCTTATGAATTCCGGTTACAAAATAAAATACTCGCCCGAATAGTTGAAGACAGCTCCAATTTCCCAATTATCGTAATGCCCCTGCAAATACAGAATCAATGAGCGAAATTGGAAATCATTGGAAAAACCTTGTTTAGATTAATTGCAAACATTTTATTTGTTAGTAAAAAGAAATTGGCTACAGTTAAAAGTTTCAAATCATTGAAAGTTTTCAGATGTTTTGATAATTAAATAGTGTGAAAGCGATTTTTTAATGAATTTATTTTTCGCATTGTTGACTAAGCGCAAAGATCACCCCCCCCCCCTCCCCCTGGGGCGATTGGCGCCCAAATTTAATCGATGCTTGCTTCCATATTGGGTTAGTGTTATTCCAAATTTCATTCAAATCGCAGCAATATTTCTCCAGATACAGCAGGTGCAATGACAAAATAAGCACTTTTGATTGCTCCACCCCCCTTTGAGATATTGACACACAAATTGAATCAGCACCTGTACTCAATAAGATCTACCTATGGACCAATTTTCGTTTGATTCCGCCGGTTACTGCCTGAGATGTAGCAATCACCCACGCACAGAAAACGTGCGATTGCTCCACCCCCCTTGGAGGAATTCGCTAAAAAAAGTCAGGTGCGCCAGTTCACATGGTGGTACATATGTGCAAAAATTTTTGTTCGATTTCATGCAGTAGTTTTTGCTCTAGCGCGGCCACAAAAACAGGTCACACACATACAGACTCACATACACACAGACACACACACACACACACACACACACACACACACACACACACACACACACACACACACACACACACACACACACACACACACACACACACACACACACACATTTTCCAAAAATGATCGAAATGGACTCAGCTCACCTCAAAACGTGCAAATCCGTCAAAATTCGACATTCGAAAATTTTCACGAATCCAATACTTTCTTCTATATATTAGATATGGAAGAAAGTAAAAAAATTGTCACATATCTTCTTCATCCATTTGCCACTTCAATTGTTTGCCTCTGGTACTTTGCGTGACATATCCCCTTTTGCTGTTCAGCAACCTGCGAAAAATTCATTTGCATTGTAATAAAGTATTTTCATTTTACAACCACTCTCCTGGGTACTGCATGATATTTTTGCAGATACAGTATAGAACACATTATGAACGCAGATACGGCTTTAAATCAGAAATAACAAGTCCATGCAAAAATTTTAAATTTAGTATATTTATGATCACGAATCTTTGTTTCTGGGTTAGCTAAAGACGCTTCTTTCAAAAATGAAACTACCTGTACACCTTATGTTTTAAAGTAAACATCCCATTTCTACATCTTTCATTATTTCGCTATTTAATGAGAAATACACATTGTTTCCATATTTCAAATTAACATTTCGTCCCACGATCAAAGAAAACAGTACAATGTTTACCTTTAAAAATCATGTTAAGATCAAAACAGCTTTGTTTTCAATACTTTCTTTCCTCTTTGTTAAAGAATAAACAAAAATAAAGGAAGAAATATTTTCACTTTTTTTTTCGAAACACATTTGAAACATTCCCAAAAGTAGGAAATACTAGGAAAACATTTGAAGCATTTCTATTGTAGGAGTTAAGTTTTAGAATAAATATTCTAAATAACAAATGCAAATGATCCATTATTCCTGGTAGAAGCTTTAAAAACAGAAATAAAACAGATATTGCTCGCTGTTGTTTTTGGAGTGATATTTCTAGACACACTCCTGAGGACATGATTACGGCAAGTATTTTGCAGTTAGGAATTTCGACAAAAACTGAAAAAGTTAAGTTTTTTTTTAAATCCCTTCTGCGTTATATTTACGTTATTTATTTATTTTATTCTATTTCATTTCTTTCCTTTTTTACTTTTGATTTAGTTTAATTCAACTTATTTTATCTTCTTTTTTATTCTAGCTAAGTAGCAGTACTTTCTATTAAGAAATTTTTTTAAATATGTATGAAAGAGAGGTTTTTTTAATGTTTTAATCCTTTCTTTAGTTTGAAGAAGCACTACGGAAAATATAATTGCGACTGAAACCAAAAAGCTAAAAAATTCTAACATAGTAAAATTAAAATATTATCTAGAAAAAATGGCAAACTAATGAAGAACAACTAATTTTACCCCTTGTTGTGATGTAATTTAAGATTTTGGTAGTGGCAACACAAAAATATCTCTTTTAGTTTTTAGTTCCAACGTTTGTGTAAGCTGCTAGGTTTATCTTACTGTAAATATTAAATGAGTTTTTACAACATTGCTTTATGAAACTCTTTTTATTTTGATAATTTGTAACACTCCTTAAATCAAAAGTCGAAGTATCTGGTTTTAGTGGACAGCCAGAATTTTTTACACTGTAAAAAATATGTGTTTTTTAACAGTATAATAAAGCTAATATTATAGTCACACACTGCACAAATAGTTAATTTTATGGCAATAAACTGTAATTTTGATAATTTTAGAATAATAAACCGTAAAATTGCTAATTTTACAGTTTATTACTATGCATTTTACCGTTTTAAACAGGAACATCCTGTTGCCAGTATTATACTATTGTTTGTACAGTAAAGCTACTTTTGTGGAAATAAACTGAAAAATTGTGGTAATAAACTAAAATTAGCATTTTTGCAGTTTATTACTGTGCATTTTACAGTTTTAAACTGGAAGCTCTGCTGCCAGTATTATACTGTAAAAACAATAACTTATTTTTTGCAGTGTAGGCATTTAAAATCAATGAGATAAAAGCGCAGTACAGTTCAATTGAGTCATTTATAATCAAAACTCGTTAAGTCCATTTTTTATGAAAAATTATTGTCTTTTAAAAAATATATATATGTTTAAAAGCTCCTTTTCCAATGGCTTAAAGGCAATAGATCAAAAATTACTGGATCACAACAAAACGTGAACATAAAGTAAGGCATTTAGGTCAAAACCAATTCGAATCCATAGTTCCGCCTTCGAAACTATGGATTTTGAGAAACGAACTTGACAGGATTTGATTCTAAACGACTCAATTACTAATTGACACAAATTATCATTAGAACAGTCGAAATTAATATTGCACTATACCAGTAGTTGCAGTTCTGTATTTACTCTATGCTTAATTACATTCCGCTCATTACAGTATTCAACAGATAGGCGTATCAGTTAGCCCGTATCATATGAATCGATGCAGTAATAATTTATTTTTATTTATTTTCATGTGTTGCAAAGTTTTTGTGCTCTTGTGAGTTTTTTAAATTATTAAAATATTTTTAAGATTAAAATGTTTTAAATTCAGATATTTGTTGTGACCACTTAAATTTTAGAAAACGAAAGCAGAGAAATATAGAAACACAATAAAATTCAAAGTTTGGAGTAATGGTAAGTTTTAGTTAGCCAAATCTTAAATAAATAAAACATAGAAGTTCATAAAGAATACAGGGATACTCGGAAATTTACTTAATAAAATGGATAATATGGTCCGTCAAATGGAATGCAATTAAAGTACCAACGCACTGAACAGGTTGTGATAACAGTATTTTCTTTTAACTTACTCTCTTTTAACTTATTATCTTTTCTTTTCTTATTTAATTCCTGAACTTCCGAAGGTTCGGCAGTTCCAGAACTACATGCGAAATGGACGTAATAAGGCGTCCAGAACCATCAGGTGTTGTGCAAAGGGGCAGTATTGGTTCGTAAGACCATTTTATGATTATAAAAGGGATGTGAAACAATGATAATACTTATGAAAAATATATAATACTAAAGTAATAACGATGGGACAAGCAATTCTGAACTTATCAGAAAAATAAAACTAACCACAAGGGAAGACAATAATAAAGCAATACATAACTACTATCACACGAAAAAACAGGTAACCAACAACAATTCGCATTTTTGCGAAATTACTGTGATGTTTAAACTTTGCTAGTAAATTCTTTCACCCAGAAATGAACAAAGATAAAAATTAATTTCCAAAAAATGTAGCAAAATTAAATTGTAAACTCGTGTTTGTGAAAATTGTAACACCATGAAGGAATCGTCATAATTGAATGAAATTTAATACACAGCTGAGTGATAGTGGTACAAATAAATGATTAAACTTAGAAAGCCAACAAAAAATAAAAAAATATTGAAATTAGTATTTTGTGTAGTCATCACGTGCTGCAATAGGTGCTGCTACGTGACGTGGCATGGAGTCAAGCATATGCTTAATGTCTGCCTGATCAAGAGCATTCCATACTGTTCGTATGCGTACCCAAAGCTCGTCTGCAGAAGCAACAAGACGAGGATCACGAACGAGATGCCGACCAACGAAATCCCAGACATGTTCAATCGGCGAAATATCCGGGGAATACGCTGGCCAGGGAAGAAGCTGTACCTGCTGCGATGCAAGGAAGGATTGAACAGTCCTAGCTACATGAGGAGGGGGGGCATTATCCTGCTGGAATACAGCGCCAGGTAAGCCTTGAAGTAAGGGGACAGCTTGGGGCTGTAGAACTTCACTGATGTACCGGTTGCTGTTCAGGTTGCCCAGAATTAGTAGCAATTGAGATCGTCCGTGATATGATATGGCACCCCATACTATGACTCTAGGTATTCGTCCACTGTGACGTTCGATAATGCACTCTGGAAGGTGGCATTCACCGGCATAGCGTCGGACGCGAATGTGGCCATCATAGTACCACAAATTAAAGCGGGATTCGTCAAAAAACACAACATACTGCCAATCAACACGCCAGTCCTTATGCTGATTGGCCCATTATAGCCGCAGACGGCGATGGTTTAGCGTAAGGGGGATCCTGCATAAAGGAGTTCTTTTGCGCAGTCCACCCCGCAGCAGACGTCTACGAAATGATGAAGCACACAATGAACCACCTGTAGCTGTTGACCACTGTGCTGCCAGTTGTCTAGCAGAAGCTGTACGGTCTGTCAGCACCATGTGGATCAGGTGTCTATCATCACGCTGACAATACATTTCGGGGTCCACTGCTGGATTTCCGAGTTGTCCGGCACTCGTCCGTCCACTGCTTCCAAACACGCATCGCTGTGCTGCTGTTACGCTGCACACGAGTGGTTACTTCACGACAAGACAATTCAGCTTCATGAAGGTCGATGATCCTTCCCCTTTCAAACTCCGTAAGTTGTTGAAACCTCGCTCTTTTCCGCCGAAGAGGCATCAGCAACGTCTGAGCTAACGTTAATCTCAAGCAAATAACAACTTATAACCAAACACGCCTTGCTGCAGCCGTTTATTTATTCGGATAAATCCGGCGTTCAGAGGGCACTGCGCAGCATACGCATGTGCTATTAGTCTAAAATTCTAATCATTTGCATATCATAACCTATTTTGCATTTGCTGAAAGTTTCAGCCCATTCGCGCAAGTCCTTCATGGTGTAGCAATTTTCACAAACATGAGTCTATATATACTGTTTTAGGTGTTGGAATGTTAATACGCATTGAAATTCCTTTGAAGTGCCTGGCTCAACAAAAAAGTCCTATTAAAAATGAAAAGAAAAAAACTTTCTTCTATGCCAGAATAATAGAGCTAATTTTTCGACAGACTTTTTTCCTCTATCTCATATTGTGGTGGGATAATTAAAAGCCATCTCTCAAAGACTTTTTTTATTATTAATTTCAATCACGTCTCCTTTATAAAGTTATAATCTCATCACGCTCTCCGTGCTCTAAAGACGATAGAAAATTTAATTTTGTTTTGTACAAGATTACAATGGATAGTCATTTTTCATTGTCGCCTGAGAAAGCATGCGTGAAAGTTAGCTTTATTAAGCTCGCGGAAATTTCATTACTTTAAAATCTTCAATTTCAGAATATTTTTTGTGATTTTAGAAACATTTTTTTCTTCTTTTGCAAAACATATTCAGAGAAATATCTTTTTTGAGTTGATATAATTAATTTTAGCCCTTGATATTATTTTAATTCGTCGATAGCTGTACGATAAATGCTAATGTACGAAGCATACTTATACTAATAAAGTACGTATTATCATCTTATTAGGATACTACATTCCTTTATGACCCAGTAAATTGAACTACTTATTTTTTTCAGATTCAGCCACCGTGATACATTTTAAAACACTTTCTTAGTTTTGTTTTCTTGATAAACAAACCTGTACGGTATTTTGTTAATGATATAGTCCTTTACAGCAAAAAATAAACTTGTTTTTACAGTATAATACTACAGCTGAGGTTCCAGTTCAAAACTGTAAAATGCACAGTAATAAACTGCAAAATTGCTAATTGTACAGCAAAAAACCGTAAAATCGCTAATTTTACACTTTATTACTGTGAATTTTACAGTTTTAAACTGGAACCTCTGATGCTAGTATAATACTGTAAAAACAACTGTTCATTTTTGCAGTATAGCTTGGGTAGTGGGAAAGCTATTTTCAATAGTTTAACTTCAGATCTGCACCCTTGTCTTCGAATTAATTAAAAGACAAAACTTTTTGCGTGGCATCTTATAGGCTTAGTCCACAAGAATAACTGGGTCTCTAAAATTTGACTTACTGAATATTTGTTAGCAAATGAAATTATATTTTCATTCGAATCAGCGTTTTATCATTTATCTCCTTCCCTATCCCTCTTTAGACTTGAATCTCCTTTTATTCAACTCCGCCCATTAATCCTTCTTTTTCCGATTAATACTAATCAATTTATGACTTCAAAAATCGAAGGTATTTCACCTTTCTAATGAAATTCTTAGTAGTTTAACTATCGTAATTATTTTGTTTCCGCGTGATGATTGAATATCACACGGATTAAGCTGTCGTTAATTTAAAAATAAAATTCATAAAGCTAATAGGGAAACATTTCCGATTACAAAAAGACATTTAATTGGTCAATAAACACTTACGCTAGCAGTATAATATAAGTACATACATGAAATTATTACATACTTTTCTATTAATTTCACACAGTTAGAATGTTTATTTTATTAACACAAAACAAAGTTAAAGTTACAGTTAAGCAATTTCGCGGCACAATTCAGCTACTTTATTCTTTGCTACTACACTAAATCGTCGTTCTCTGATTATAGTATTCAATGCATGCGGTTGTGATTAATCTTCGATAATTATTTAATCCCATGTTTTTCAACATTGTTCGTCAAATAAGCATTATGATAATGTATATTTTAGAATTTTAAAACTGTTTTTCACGCTCAAGAATGTGCAAAATTTAATGCATAATTAATCCTACATTTCATTTTTCAGACTTTAGCAATAAAATATACTCAAGTAAAATTTAGAAAACCCTTTCTTCTTAAAAAAACATGTAAGAATATGATGGGTATTTTTTGACGTTCCCCAAAGCATTCCGCTACAGAACAAAATGTCTGAAACACTTGCAAGTTTTCATATCTCTCAAAATTCTTTAGACTTGAAAAAGTAAATATTGAAAGAATTTGCATAAGAAGAGCATACGCTATGTAAGGACAATATCGAATGTGGGAATGAAAACATCTGTCATGTGCATGAAAAAACCTAAAATTCCATTTCATGACTTACGAATTTCTGTTTTATCTGTTCCGGTTTAATTCTTTAAGAAGTCTTACCCCTAAAGATATCAATCAACATTGACTTTTCATTGAAGATAGAATGGAAAGAAGCAGCTTGCGAATGTTTTCTTTAGTTTTCCATTTAATAAGCTTTTTAATGTATTCTTTTATATGTAAAGGTGTTAAAAAATCTCAAAATAGCTTTTCAATCAGAGGCACATATCATGACAAAAATTAACTCCATTGAACTTTTTAAAATGCTTCTTTTTTTTTCATTATATACAGGGTATCCACTTCCATCGTGGCCCAATAACTAATTTCGAAACCGTTATAGATGAGCATATAGTTCCAGATAGCATATAGTATAAAATTTGCATCTTGAAATTTTTTTCAAAAAGTCGAATTCTGAAATAGTTATGAAATGTAATCTTTTTATACAGCCCCTCTCTCGTAGCAATCATATTTAGTAAAACATTCTCAACTCTCCAATATTTAAAATTTAAAAAAAAACCCTCTTCTACGACAAAAATTAACCGAGTTATGACGTTTTGAAAAATAGCGATAGTGAAGAATTTCATGACGCCATCGAGAGATCGCTTAAGGGTCCGTATGTGAATTGAGATAGTATGTTGACTGGTGTAAATTTATTTCGATTCTTTATATAAGGGGGCATTATTTGTGGCTGAAAAACCTCTTCTGAATAAATTATAATTTGATCAATCACTCTCGCTGATTGATTTACTCAACGTGATTGAAGGTGACTGATGGAATGCATGGGATTACGTGATTCAACGTGAAATGAGGGAATGAGCGTGGTTGATACGATGAACGTGAATGATGATTTGATGACGCGGTTAATTTAATGAACGTGACTACGTAATTGAAAGCAACCGATGGAATGAACGTGATTAATGAAAAGAACATGATTAAGGGAATGACCGTGATTGAGAAAATAAACGTGATTGAGTGATTGAACGTAATTGATGGGATGAACGCGATTGCATGATTGAACGTGACTGATTTAATGAACGTGATTGGTAATCAACTACACATGTTTTATTGATCATGATCCATTCCATCATTCCAATGTTAATTATACATTTAGCCTGTGTTATTTTATTTTATTTCCTTAAAGTCTCACATTCTGTAGATCACGCTCGCTAAATAAATAAATCACTTGCATTAACTATATCAGTCACGATCATTCTAATAATCTCCATCAAATCAGTTTTAATTATTCAGTCATTTACGTTCATTATGCAAACCACATTCAATCACTCAATCACGTTCAATAATTCAAGAACGTTCAGTAAACCAATCACGCTCGTCCCATCAGTCACGTCCAACTACTCAATCACGTTCATTTTATCGGTCTAAACAAAATCGGTCTTAATCAAACATGAACAAAAGATGAAAAATCCTTTGCACTATAATGGATATGAGTTGTTACATCAAAAACCTTTATTAGGACATAGCTGCACCCTATGGTTTCACCTGCATTAATAAGACAACAATCTATTAAAAAACTATTTTAATTACATGATGATGTATATATGATAATTATATAGTAAAAATTACGCAGGGAAACGCAATAATAATAGAACCTTTGGAAAAAATTAAGACGCCCAGTCTTATAAAATATTCTAGTTTTGTTATTTTTTTGTTCGGAGGTAGCCCGTGCAACCGCCAGGTCAAGCAGATAGTATAAGTATATAATCCTTAAACTAAACTCATGTTTGTGAAAATTGCAACACCATGAAGGACTTGCGCGAATGGGCTGAAATTTTCAGCAAATGTAAAGTAGGGTATGATATATAAATTATTAGAATTTTAGACGCGTAGCGCATGCATACGCTGAGCAGCGCCTTCTGAACGCCGGATTTATCCGAATAAATAGACAGCTGCAGCAAGGTGTGTATGGTTATAGGTGGTTATCTGGTTGTGATAAACGTTAGATCAGACGTTGCTTACGCCTTTTTCGACGAAAAAGAGCTAGGTTTTAACCATTTACGGAGTTTCTAAGAGAGAGAATCATCGGCCTTCGTGCAGCTGGATTGTCTTATCGATAAATAACCGCTCGTATGCAGCGTAACAGCAGCACAGTGATGCGTGTTTGGAAGCGGTGGACGGACGAGTGTCGAACAACTCGAAAATCCGGGAGTGGACCCCGAAATGTGACGTCAGCGCGTAATGATAGACACCTGATCCGCATGGTAATGACGGACCGTATAGCTTCTTCCAGACAACTGCCAGCACAGTGGTCAACAGCTATAGGTGTTTCAATGTGTGCTTCATCAATTCGTAGACGTCTGCTGCAGCGTGGGCTGCGCGCAAGGACTCATTTATGCAGGATCCCGCTCACGCTAAATCATCGCCGCCTGCGGCTACAATGGGCCAATCAGCATAAAGACTGGCGTGCTGATTAGCAGTATGTTGTGTATTTTGACGAATTCCGCTTTAATTTGTGGCACCATGATGGCCGCATTCGCGTCCGACGCTATGCCGGTGACCGTCACCTTCCAGAGTGCATTATCGAACGTCACAGTGGACGAACACCTGGAGTCATGGCCTGGGGTGCCATATCATATCACGGACGATCACAATTGCTACGAATTGTGGGTAACCTGAACAGCAATCGGTACATCGGTGAAGTTCTGCTTCCCCAAGCTGTCCCCATTCTTCAAGGCTTACCTGGCGCTGTATTTTAGCAGGATAATGCCCGCCCTCATGTCGCTAGAACTTTTCAATCCTTCCTTGCATCGCAGCAGGTGCAGCTTCTTCCCTGGTCAGCGTATTCCCCGGATCTGTCGCCGATTGAACATGTATGGATTTCGTTGGTCGACGTCTCGTTCGTGATCCTCGTCCTGTTGCTTCTACAGACAAACTTTGGGTACGCATACAAATAGTATGGAATGCTCTTGATCAGGCAGACATAAAAAATTTATTTGACTCCATGCCACATCGCTTTGCAAAACTTATTGCAGCGCGTGGTGGCTACACAAAAAAATAATTTCAATATTTTTTTTATTGTTTGTTGGCTTTCTAAGTTTAATTATTTATTTGTACCGATATCACTCAGCTGTGTATTAAATTTTATTCAGTTAATTACATTCCTTTATGGTGTTGCAATTTTTACAAACATGAGGCGCATTGACGCAGTTGGACAGCACGTCACGCTAAAAGTACGAGATCGTGGGTTCGATTCTGACATGGTCAGTTTAAAATGAGATTTTTTCACTGGTCAATTTTTATCCGACTTTTAAGAGTATAAAATCTTAACTAATTGTTGTATTTTAAATCAACTCATGTTATATTGTTGCATCAAAAACCAGGTAACAAAATGTTTAGCATGATAAGTTAATATGAATAATGTTTGTTCAGTGTGTTTTTTTTTTTTTTCCTTGGTTGCTTCAGTACTTCCTTAAAACTACAAATGTGAAGCATGATTTCATATTCTTTTAATTCGGCAAATTGTAACAATTCAATTCGTACATGTTTTTCGCAAAATTACCGTTTAAAAAAATCTAAATTTTGAATTACTGCTGTCAAGCACGAAAGCTGCTGTCAAGCACGGGTCATATAATTTTTCTATATTAAGAAATCTACATACATAAAAGACTACTTTTGAAAACGTATGTCCGGGGTAATCTTCCAAACTGCTGGACCGATTTTAACCATTTTTTCACCGTAGATAGCTACAGTAACAGGGAGCAGGATAAGCTATAATTTATTTCTAAAAAGCTTAGTTTAAAAAAGTTATTATGGAAAACAGTTAATTTTATGTCATATCCCCATTAAATGAATAAATTTTCAACCCATTGTTGCAAAAATTTGGTGCCATGCAGCAACAATATTGATTGTAATCATATTGAAAATTTTGAACCAAGGCTTCTCTGGAGTAAGTATGGAATTTATTGCCTTCTAAGGATTTTTATATTTATCTGAGCCAACAATCGCTAACGGGTGAAATAAAAAAAAATTGATTTTGGCAATAGTTAGAGAATAGAAAGTGTTTATAGTCAAAAAAAATTTCTTATTACGGGTACATAATATGGGTAGGTTTAGGTACATAAGATGTTTTCACCTCACCAATGTTGTCACGAGGATAGAAACTAATAATGGGACTTATTTAACGAGCAATATTTGGAAATGGTTAATTTCAGTGCGATTGATACTGTAAATATATATTTATTTTAATATACCAAGCTTATAACATTTCCTATTTACTCAAACATTATTTGTAGCTTGCTATTTTTTTTAGCTTGCATTATTTTTTTATAGTTTATCCATAACATAGCCATTGTTTACAGAAGTAGCCATAATGTTTATAGATATGCACTTTAGTGTTGGAAAATTTATGAATGAGTTTCACTAAACCACCCTACACCCACAGAAACCCGGGCAGGGCCGGGTACCCGGCTAGTCTATATACATAAAAGACTACTTTTGTATCCGTGTCCGGGGTAATCTTCCAAACTACTGAACCGATTTTAACCATTTTTTCACCGTAGATAGCTACAGTAACAGGGAGCAGGATAAGCTATAATTTATTTCCAAAAAGCTTAGTTTAAAAAAGTTATTATGCAAAATAGTAAATTTCATGTAGTTTCCCCATTAAATGATTAAATTTTCAGTCCATTGTTGCAAAAATTTATTGCCTGGCAACAACAATATTAATAGTGATCATAATGAAAATGTGAACCAAGGCTTCACTGGAGTAAGTATGAAATTTACTGCTTTCTTAGGATTTTTAGATTCATCAGTGCCAATAATCGCTAACAAGGTAAATAAAAAGATAATTGATTTTGGCAACAGTTAGAGAACAGAAAATGTTTACAGTCAAAAATTTTCTAAGGTAGGTATATAAGGCAGGGATTCAAGTGAAACAGCACTACGATCGCTTCGAATGCAATCGCTACTGGAAGTGAATTACATTATCATCAGCTTAACATGGCACTGACGTCACTACGAGCGGAGCCAATAAGAGCTCACAAGCAGTCGGCCATCTCCTCTTATTCGCCAAGTAGGCTGTGACGTTTTATCTAGCTCGTTTTTCATAGGCAAACGTCACGATGAACGTTCTAATGTAATTCATTTCCAGTATCAAGAAACGTTCTAATGTAATTCATTTCCAGTAGCGATTGCAGTTTGCGATAGCCTGTTTCACTTTAATCCCTGCCTTAGATGTTTTCACCAATGTAGTCAGTCACAAGGATATAAACTAATGATGGGACTTATTTTACGTATAATGTTTGGAAATACTTGACTCCAGTGCGGTTGATTTTACAGGGTGCGACAGAGAAACTTGCTGATTTTAATTGGATACTTATTAGCAAGGAGTAGTCAGAAAGAAGTGGAAAGAGTCTCATTTTAAAGAGAGGGTGAAGTTTTGTTATCTCATAGTTTAGTTGTCGCCATGCGTTGGACAAAGAAACAACGAGCGTTCGCCGCCGAATCTTACTTTTCAAATAATCTTTCGGTGGTTGCCACTCAACGTGCCTTCCGAACTCGGTTCAAAATTCAGCCCGTTGTTCCCATTCCTGGCTGGGAATCGACTGTTTTGTGGGTGAAAACATTCAGGGAAAGTGAGAGTGTGGCAAACAGAGGCCCAGGAGGTCAACGGATTTCCAGAACCCTAGAAAACGTCGAAAAAGTGGGGGAGTCGTTTTTGCGCTCTCCCAGTCGTTCGGCGCGTAAACACGCTGCTGCTTTGGGGATTTTTGATTGGACACTGACACGAACTCTTCACAACGAACTCCAGTTTCATCCCTACAAACTTGCTGTGGTTCACCAGTTGAGTGATAACGTCTCCTTGAAAGGTGACGTACCGTGGCCAGCCCGCTCTTCCGATTTGACACTCTGACTATTTTTTATGGGGGTATCTCAAACCGATTGTTTACAACGACAAGCCCCGGACCCTGAAACGCCTGGAGAATAGCATCCGGCTTACTATCACCAACATCCCATCAGTCGATATGCTCGAAAGAGTGCAACAAATCTAGGGTACATGAGTGCATCATTAACAGAGGCCATCATTCTTCCCGATGTAGTTTTTAAATCTAACTAATATAAAAATTCAGAATGGGTACCATATCTTATAAAAAGTAGTAAACTGATACATAATGTACTTTTCCCTTAGTTGACTTTTCAAATCTGCAAGTTTTTCCGCCGCACCCTGTACCAAGCTTATAACATTTCCGATTTACCTAAACAACAAGTTATTTGTAGCTTGCATTTGTATTTAAGGTGTGTAATACAGTTTTTTAGTTTGTCCAGTCAGAAAAAATTGCCATTGTTTACAGAAGTAGCCATTGTGTATATAGATATGCACTTTATTGTTGAAAAATTCATAAACGAGTGTCACTAAAACACCATACCCGGCAGAAACCCTGGCAGGGCCGGGTACCCGGCTAGTGTTAAATAAGTAAACATTTTTTTTTGTGTCTACTGATATATAAACATTATGTGTGCGATACATTATACTAAACTTAGACTGGAGTAAAAATATTAAATTATCAAATTTGCATGTAAATATTTCCTTAAAAGGTAGATTTTTTGGCATGATTTTACAATAAATTGCAAAAGCTTATGACTAAGTTGCAAGGTTTTTTTTAAGTGCAAGGGAATAAATTATTCGAAATAAAAAAAATAGTAAAATTCTTTATCCATAAATGAATTCAATTGATCTACTAAAACGCATAATTTGGAAAAAAGCTAGTCCATGAGTTATATTCCTTCTTTTTGAGTAAAAAAATTATTTTTCTCCCACACAAATTTTAGTTTCTTGCTTTTTAAATCTTTCACGATGTAGAAAACATACCGTGGCCAGCCCGCTCTTCCGATTTGACACTCTGACTATTTTTTATGGGGGTATCTCAAACCGATTGTTTACAACGACAAGCCCCGGACCCTGAAACGCCTGGAGAATAGCATCCGGCTTACTATCACCAACATCCCATCAGTCGATATGCTCGAAAGAGTGCAACAAATCTAGGGTACATGAGTGCATCATTAACAGAGGCCATCATTCTTCCCGATGTAGTTTTTAAATCTAACTAATATAAAAATTCAGAATGGGTACCATATCTTATAAAAAGTAGTAAACTGATACATAATGTACTTTTCCCTTAGTTGACTTTTCAAATCTGCAAGTTTTTCCGCCGCACCCTGTACCAAGCTTATAACATTTCCGATTTACCTAAACAACAAGTTATTTGTAGCTTGCATTTGTATTTAAGGTGTGTAATACAGTTTTTTAGTTTGTCCAGTCAGAAAAAATTGCCATTGTTTACAGAAGTAGCCATTGTGTATATAGATATGCACTTTATTGTTGAAAAATTCATAAACGAGTGTCACTAAAACACCATACCCGGCAGAAACCCTGGCAGGGCCGGGTACCCGGCTAGTGTTAAATAAGTAAACATTTTTTTTTGTGTCTACTGATATATAAACATTATGTGTGCGATACATTATACTAAACTTAGACTGGAGTAAAAATATTAAATTATCAAATTTGCATGTAAATATTTCCTTAAAAGGTAGATTTTTTGGCATGATTTTACAATAAATTGCAAAAGCTTATGACTAAGTTGCAAGGTTTTTTTTAAGTGCAAGGGAATAAATTATTCGAAATAAAAAAAATAGTAAAATTCTTTATCCATAAATGAATTCAATTGATCTACTAAAACGCATAATTTGGAAAAAAGCTAGTCCATGAGTTATATTCCTTCTTTTTGAGTAAAAAAATTATTTTTCTCCCACACAAATTTTAGTTTCTTGCTTTTTAAATCTTTCACGATGTAGAAAACATAATGACTTCTTAAATGTAAAGTACCTTAGTTTAAACTCGAACATTAAAAAAAAAAAAGTCATTACCATTTTTGTAGATTTTAAAACATCTTGAATAGTTTAAAAGAACCTTTTTATTCTTTCTTTTTTTTCTTTTGCATGATTTAAAAAAGTTTGTAGACATTGAAGATATTTATAAAAATTATGTTGATCTTATTTTCGCGGTTTCAGTCGTAATTGAATAAAATTTAAATATTTATTCAGCATTAATAAATAATTTGCTCCCTTTTAATGACGTTTTAATTAGTCATTTCTAATAAGAAAATTTTCATGAATAAATGTTGGTTTTAGTTTATTTAAATAAAACATATAATTGTCAAAGCAGTTTTGAAAATACATTAAAATAATTTTCAACTACCAATTACACTCAAGGGGCCACGTGGGCCTAGAGGTAGAATACTCTTCTCGTAAGCAAGTAGTCGCGGGTTTGAATCCCGCCTTGCCCATGGATGTAATTTCATCCTCTCTGTGCCGTAAATCTGTCCTGTGTTTGTCAGGAGGCAAAGCGCATAGTACGCAGTCCTCATGTACGTTGAAGCTGATGGCTTCTGGAAAAAAAATTACACTCAAACTTAGACTCATATTCTATATCTTCTAGCAATATATACATATATTGAGTGTTACAATCTTCTTACTGGCAAACAAATAATTAATTTAGCCAAAAAAAAAAAGGCCTACAGCTATTCGTAATAAAGTAAGACCCCCTGGAATAACTGAAAGTATCGTTTTAGGCCCCCTAATCCATCGCATAACAGTTTCTGTAAACATGCCACTGATTCCATCAAACTTGTAAGCGTGTCCAACTTACCATCTTAAGTGATTCCATATACAGTATACACTCAATCTGTAACAAATTAAGAGATCAAACACGCCATAAAAGGTTGTGAACTGGTGGAGGAAGGCGTGTGATTCCCTTGTTGTATGTGATCGAGAATTGTCTCTTTGAAAAAAGACTCCTGGAAGCCCTCTCGTGAATGCTAACACGTAGCTGAAACATATCACGATAGTACCATTGGGCTGTGGCGTCGATAAACCTCGATGTCGACATCTGGCGTCGATATACGAGATGATACGGACAAGTTGTAAGGCATAGAAGTGTCGCACGTTTTCCTACGTCAGCTCGTTCCGTAGTTATTGTAAACTAGCGGTACCCGCACGGCTTTGCCCGTGGTATAAAATTAAAAGTTCATTTGTAAACTAATTGATATAGCAGAAAAAATGATCTATTTTAGTTGTAATTCAACTATAATTTCTTCAAAGTATGATATAAAAATCTGGTATGGACCCCACGCTACTTAATTTTACGTGTAAATTTCTTAGTAGATGCCTTAAGTGCTAAAATAGTGTTTGGAGTGAGCAAGATAACAGTTTAAACATTTATATCCCTAGTTTAACACGAAACAATGCAAAAAAATGTTTTACAATGATTAATGTCCTAAATATCGCAAATTTTAACATCATTCAGTGAATTTTTCGCAAAATATCGCCAATAGCGCCAAATTAAGTCCAAATAAAAAAAAGAAAACAATTTTTTCGCCAACTTGGCGATATGTCGCCAAATTGGCGGCAAATACTTGACGACCAAAAGCTTGGCGATATATTGCCAAGTGGTCGCGCCAATTCATATCACTTTTGTCTGCATTGAAATGAACACTGATCTACTCTATAAAGGGGGTAAAACACCCCCTTAGAACATTCGAATGCAACCCCAAGGGAAGATACACAAAAATAAGCCAAAAGAGAAAATAAGAACAATTTTGTTGCTCACAGAAACCAACAGAAATCTTACCAAAGTTTAAAAGGAGAAGAAAGTTTTATTTCCTAGCTTTAAAAACAAAATAATACATTTTCCGAAATGAAACACTTTAAAAAGAACGATGCAATAACGCAATTGATACGATATTTGGTTAATCTGCTTTAGGTACCCTTTTCTCGCTAAATGGGCGATAGGCGTGCCAAGCGTGGTAACCTTGGCTATTTTGCGTAGTTTCTCTGGAGCTTTCAATTCCGCGAGACACGCAAAAACGCGCCAGTTGGTGACTTTTCGAAAACGCGCCAAGTAAGGTCCCAAAGCATTTTCACCGGGAAAAAGACAGGGTTGCCAGAGAATTGAAACAAAAAAATACTACGCCTCCTCTAAAAAAAATATTACAAAATACTACTGTTTCCAAACGTTGCCAAAATCAATGTTGCTAAAATTCGAAATCTATGAAAATGAAAAAAAAAAAATCCGCCAAATCTTTTAATTAAGTCATTAGTATGTTGGAAACAGGGTTGCCAGAAAAATACTACTCTCCTTATTTGGGCCGAAAAAATACTACCGTAGTATCAAAAATACTACGTCTGGCAACGCTGGAAAAATAACGAAACAAAAATAAGTATGAACACGTAACCATGGTAACAACATGAAAAGTTGATTTCCGTTGATAAAATAATTATCTACTTATATTAAAAACTGAGTATCTTTCTATCTTTCTTTCTATCTTTCCTTCTATCTTTCTTTCTATGTCACGCTTCTTTCTCTTGAACGCCAATAAACTGAAAGTCGAACCAGGTACCGATAGATAGGTAATTTTTCAGGCTTCATTAGTTTCAATCTATATAATTATACGATTTTAACTAACGAAGATATCAATCAATAAGTAGTCAAATTTAAAGCGATTAAGCCTAATAAATGATTAAATATGAAATTCATTGTTGAAACGTAGTTGCTATGAAACAGTGATAACAATGATAATGAGAATTTTGAATAAAGGCTTAACTAAATCAAACTCATAAGCGGGCCACTTACATAGTATTTTTATCGCTAGCTACTTGTAATATTTTGAAACATTCATTTGTTGAAAAGCCATCTACTTATATTAAAAACTGAGTATCTATGTCTGCTTTTTTCCTTTGAGCTAGCTGAATTTACTGACACTTTCCTCACCATCTTGGAGGCGCGAAGCATCTCAATAATTCGAATGATTTTTTTTTATATAGGAAAAAAGTCGAGGCCTGAAGCGCCTGTTAGCGAGCCGCCTTGGCGGGGAGTAGTTTCTTGAAATTTTCCTCACTACTTTCAGGAAACGAAGTGCCCGTGCAACGCCGGGCCACGTACGTGGTACGTCTTGAAATCGAATGAACATTAAATTATATCAAATAATATAACTTCAGAATGAGGTAAAAGTTAGAGAAGTGGGACGTTATGCATCAAAATGCCGCAGGAAGCTAATCTAGCTGCCCTGGCAGCTAGTCTCTTTAATAAATCTCTTTTCAAACAAATTTTATTCTCGAACAAAACCATTTTAGAATCGTTTGGCTTGCTTTACTGAAGGTAAGCCTTGAATTCCGGGATTCTAAAAACAATTGTTACAGCTTTCCTGATGATCGTAGAAACTTCGAAAAAACTTCATTTTATGCAGAAAATTTCAAGCTTTCAAATGACATAAGACTTGAAAATGTGTTTGAAATATTTCTTCCCTATTTTAACGAATTTCCACTAAGAATTCGAATTGAAAAAGAACGAAATGGAATTTTCGAAAAATCGCTTCGAGGTACAAAACTACATGCTACAAACTAATTTTGTGCCAAAGGGGCATGAAAATCGACCGAACGGTTTTGGCGCTACGCGCGTAACAGACAGACAGAAGGAAAGACAAACCTTCAGCTTTATTATTAGTAGAGAAGAGATAGAGATGCACCTTTAATTCGATCAAACTGGGGCCACGTAGGCCTAGAGGTAGAGTACTCTCCTCGTAAGCAAGTGGTAGCGGGTTCGAATCCCGCCTCGCCCATGGATGTTATTTCATCCTCTCTGTGCCGTAAATCTGTCCTATGTTTTTCAGGAGGCAAAGCGCATAGTACGCAGTCCTCATGTATGTTGAAGCTGATGGTTTCGGAAAAAAAAATCATCAAACTCACAGGATGTCCCACTTACCATCCCGAGTGATCCCAGACATGCTCGATCAGTGACAAATTTGGGGATCGATTAGGCCAGCGAAGTGGAATGTATTTTGACACCCTTACTGAGTGTGTCCAATCATTGTGCTGATGAAAAATTATTTCTAATAGCCCTGTTGTGAGGACCAACACAAGTGACTTCGTCATGTCACGAACATATCACAGGGATCTCCATGTTGTGCATTAATATTAGGGGAGGAGGCCGAATATCAAATGCTTTGGCATTCCTAACATCGCCAAAGCTGCGGTTCCTGTATGCCGCTAAAAAGCCACCTCACTACTGAGGGGCCTCCACCCACGTGCACGAGTCAGGGCCGTCATTTGAGCGAAGCTCAACGAAGTACTGAGACCTCTATTCATTTGTTGGGGTTTCCCAAAAGCAAATAATGACTTCGCTGTCACTTTGCAAGTACTTTCTTACATCAACTCTGCCTTTACATGTGTGAAGTTTTGTTTCATTCTTGTTACTCTTCCTTGATGCATTGATTTTTTGTGAAAGAGTAGTTATTTAGAGTCATCTGATATATCCGTGGGTATCCTAATACTGAGTAGGGATTTGAACTCAGAATCGAAGGGTACCGGGCACTAAACCCGAAGCGAGCAAATACCACGGAATGCATTTGGGGTATGCTCCCTTGAAATGAGTGTATCTGAAAGTTCTGTAATTCGTCTTAGCACATTTTATAGGTGAAAATACTTCCCGTCTGTTCCAATTGTGGAAGTAGTGCTGTCATCTATCGAGGCTAAGTCTGACGCCTCCCCCATGTAGGCGCTTCATTCTCATAACTCCGCTCTTCTGCCTTAAATCTTTACTTGCTGCACAAAAGCGCGACTTAGGTTCTGAAGTCGCATTAGAAACGACAGAATTCGAGCCTTTTTTTGTGCAAAATTATAATTTCCTGATGAGTAAGAAAATAATGCTTCCGAATTTGCAGTCGTGTACCGAAAAAACTCGATTGAAAATGAGGATTATATTTTTGAAATATAAGAACATATAAGAATGTTTTGACGTTTTAACCCTTTATCGGGCACAAGCTGTTTTTCTCCAAAGTTCACATTTTGCATTATAATTAGAAAAATGAAGTCCATTTATGACCAAAAATGTATTTTTTAAATTTTTGTTGTTGTGGCTTCTGTTTTTAAGAGGGGTGAGTAAAGTTAACCACCGTCCATTACAAGCAATGACATTTCACTGATTTATTCAATAGAATAAATGTAAAATACAAATAATTTCACAAGTAAATGTGCATTCCTTGTAAAACTATTCGTCATTAGTTATTTCAAATTACACATTTTTTAGTTACGCATGAAATAAGTGATAGAAAAACTAAATACAATGTAAATCACCTAAAATACTTTTAGTTTGTCTGATGGAACAACATGAAACATGGAGCAGCTCACAATGGAACATTACATGTTGTACATAAAACTTTTGTGCGTTTCTAGCACGTTTTAAGTTCTAGCGTGGTGGTAAGATAGTTACCACCGCCTTAAAAAGGGTTAAGTTTTAAAATAAGGCGTGTACACACTCCTTTCTTTCGAAGTTATATTTTAGAGATTATTGATGGTTATTTTAACACTTTTGAAACGTATCCATATGACATAATCAGACCTTAAAATCATTGCAATACTGATTTTTATTCAGTATATTACCCCCCCCCCCCCCCATCATTAAAGGTATCGGCCATCTTACCGCACGATTTAGACAAGATACCGAAATGTAAACGTTTTTAAATTGTTAATTTCTACAGGTAAAAACTTGTTTTTCAAAGAAAAATCACAAAAGTGCATACTTTGTTGATCAATTAGCTGGTCACAGGACTGAAACCAATATTTTATTTTGTATAAAATAGTAAACTAAGGCGTCATCCTCAAACTACCCTTTTTTTTAAACTATAATATGCCTTCGTAAAGTAATAGAATATTTTCGGTAATTAGTAATCAGAAGGTTAAATAAATATGAAATGTTGCGTAAAGAAACAAAAAGTTTGAAGATTTGTCTTTAAAATCAGAGAAGATGCAACTGAAAACAGAAATGAGTTAATCATTAATGCATAACGTATACATTTTAATAGATATTTAAAAATGTTTCATGAAATATTTTCCTTGAAAGATAGTTATATAAATTTTTAATATTCATGAGATCATTTCTGATTTTTATAATATATTTGAATAGTTCACTATTTAACTACTATATTCAAAATAGATCTTTGCTCTTAAGCAAAATTTTATAGTAAATAAAATATAGTTCATAGATATTTGTATACGACAAATCAAAATGTACGGTATTTCCCCCGATATTCTGTAATAACAGATAGAATAAAAACAAAGAATTTCATTCAGTAGCTATATTTCTCAATTAGCTGAATATTTTATAAATATAAGAACCGTACTAGCGTTTTATTGACACCGAGATATAATGACACTCTGAATATTCTCTTATATTCTTCTCTTTTCCTGCCAATTTTCCCCCATTAATTTCGCCGAACGAAAGATTTCTGCCAACACAATCAACGCTGCCAAATGGCGCGAGAGAGAAATTCCCTGTTTGATTTATTTCTCAAGCATATAGAAAATACGGATTTTTCTCAGAAAAGTTTCGAAATAATTAATGAAGCCGAACTTAGGAATTGATTCTTTAGCACCAAATTCCTCAAAATTTCGAAATTTTATCTCACAGTTCCAGGAGCATAGTTTGAGTCCCGCTGAGAGTTTAATAATATTTACAGTTTATAATGAACAATTCCGACTAAATATGGCTTTTTGGTTTATGAATAGATTTTAAACACACGCAGGGGGTAGAATAGTTTTCGCAATTGTTCAAAACAAGAGTTATTAAAAATATCGTAATGAGTATTATTTTGAAAACCCACTGCGCTTCTAAACTGCTTGAAATTGTAAACATAGGAATAGGAGCCGATTTAAGCTAAGCCAACCCCCCCTCCCTCGTTCTAGATTAGTAGGGCAGCTTTAGGAAAGTTTCAAAGTCTTACATTGCTAAACAGAAGGTATTAAAGCCTCCTTCATTAAACGCATAAGTATATAAGATGCATTTTCTTCTGACGAATGATAATTTAATATTTTGAATATGCTTCATTTTTAAACAAAAGATAATTCAGATCAGAATCAAAGAAATGATACTAATAGCAAATTCGAAGAGGGGGCAAAGTATTGGGCAATAAAAGAAAAGACGTAGCAAAGGGTGACCTTTCATTGTATGACGGCGTCATTACAGCAAAAGCATGCCTAAATAAAAAGTTCAAAATGTAATTACAATCACATTCAAAGACTAACCACGGAATTAATAGACTGAGTGGTGTGTTTTTTATTATTATTATTTTAATGTCAATCAGGAAAACATTGTCCTCTGCATATAAGGAAATTTGTGTCGTGTTTCTAAGTCAATTACAGCTGGAGTTATAACTGCTTATATTTTATACAAATTTTAATTATTTACTGTTATTAAGTGAAACGTCATTTTTCTGACGATCGAAAAAAGGCTTGAATTTTACTACTCAATAACTTTAAGTTCAAATTTCCGTATCATTTCTGCCTCACTTTTTTGAGCATATTATTTTTTTTCTACGGTAGTCAAACGATGAGCAAGGCGCTATTAAGGAATTGCTATCCCGCTTTTAATAGTTATCTTTTTCAAAATACTGTGTCTTTATTCTCACAAGAGTTTTGAAAGACTCGTGTTTCCATTATGATTGATATTATAAACAACAGTTGAACCAACTTCAAAAGAACGAAACAAAAACATTTCCTGCAATCTTATTTTACCGTTCAGAAATTGAGCAAAGGTACTTGCATATTGTTTAATAAGTTACTTATTCAGAAATATTTTATAAATTATGCATGAAACATATACCAAAATTTTTCAGAACAGTGCACAAGACTGAGTTCGAAAAAAAATCAGTAATTTTACATATTATTGGACATTTTTGACCCAAATTAAATTGAAAACGGAACACACTAATTAAAATTTTGCAGATTATTGTGTCGTTAAGGACAATATGAGAGCTCTTAAAATAGACATGCAAAATGATGACTATAATTTTACAAGTATTAACGATGTAATGAAATAAAAGTAAAAACTTGAGTTTATCATACTGCTCTATTCTTCTCAAAAGCTCAATACTCTCTTCAAACTTTGAGTAAAAAACAAAACTTACGTTCATGGTATCTCATTTTTTTACCAGTTATAGTTGGAATATTAACGTCCAGATCATATTCTTCCACAGCCTTTTCAACGTTCATTACACTACTCGATGCGCAACGCATTCATTATCAAACCATTTCTAAAGCAAATTCTTTTGCAAAAACTCAATTTCTTTTTTAGATCAATGCCTCTCAATATCATGAAAATGTAAAACAAAATCGTTTTCATTCATCTTTACTTCTCGATTTTGAATCTCAAGTAGAACAAAACCTTTTGTTTCACATATTAAAAACGTCAAATATAATTTTTCCTCTTCCAAATTTAAGAGAATGTCAAACTTTTAAATTAAATGGAACACTATAGAATCATTCTTTTCTTCTCTAAAGATTCCTTCTTTCCTCCCCTTTTATTTCTTCTTAGGCAAATGAAAGCTACTTTTCTTTTCTTGAAACATTGTTAAATAATAAGTATGCCTTTTAACTTTATTGTATTGAAGTGATTCAGTTCTTTTAGCGTCGTGACGGTGCACTTTGGCTGAATTCTGTTGTATTGTTCCAAACTCAGGCAGTACGCTCTTTTTTTTTTCTGGAACAAATTAGTTGGAGCTTTTCCGTGAATATCACGAGAAAAAAGAAGATAATTTATTGTGTTTAAAACTAAAGAAAGAAATTGTCACACGACACTTCATTTTATCACAGAAGCTGGAAAATTAGTGCATTATCTACTTATAAAAATGCGTTCATACAGCGCAAGAGTGAGTGTTATATATCATTAAACAGTTATAATCATCGAACTACATGTAATATACAGACAGTCCAGTTATGTCATCCACAAACTGCAGTTTCGTCCTTGTTATGGACTCATCAGTCTGGAATAGACAGCAACCGTGAAGGAATCAGATGTCTTCGAATTGAAGACGAGAGTACGAACAAACTGGTAGCTAAATCATATTCAGCACACCAACAAGAATCAAAGTATTGCTTAACACCCAAATATCTTCAATTGACGAGTTGAATGGCACCAGTTCTGCTGACTCTCGTCGGAGTGTTAAATTTATTCTAGCTACCAGTTTTCTAGCACTCTCAACTTTAAAGATATGTTTTCTGCCTCCAGCTTGGTTACTGTATATTCCAGGAGGATGAGTCGACAACAAAGACAAAGCTGCAGTCTCTGAATTGTCTAACCGGACTGCCGATATGGTGCGTATAAATAAAGATCTTGTTCGAATTTCGAGAGCCGTAAGCTCTAGTTCACCAGGGACTTACCAGAAGCATTTTATAGAGTTCTCGGTTAGCCAATTGTGTGTACAAAAACTTTGTGGACAGTTACTGCACTAACCACTGACGCCGTCTAATGTCAAGAAATCAACCATCCAGGTAAACCAGTAACTCAAATCGAACACGACCAGAGAGTGCGCACTCTATGGTGCATAGAATCTTTCACTGTTCCGAGCTGAAATCCAATTTCATGACTTTCAGAATAATAAGAACCAAAGCAAACCTGTCTCCTATATCTTACTTAATTAATATCGGCTTCAGGACGGTAAATAAAAATTTAAATAATCAGGGCATAACTCATTATTTCCATTCATGACATTTATGTATAATTAACATAGTAGGATTTTTGTATAGTTACATAGGGTGAATCTGGGAGAGTTGCAGCACCTCGGATAGATGGCGTATTCCTTGCAATTCTTGTAATTATTGATAAAAATTAGTCAGACACGCAGTATACGTACAAAATCGGATTTCTTTAACCAGTGCATAGACCGAGTCCCAATTCGTATGTAGGGTTTGGTGAATAAAGGAATTATGTCACACTTTTTGAAAATACAATCTGCACACAGATAAGCAAATGGTACAGGTAAGAAAATAAAACATGGTATTATACATTAAAAAATAGATGCCAATATTCAATTTCACTCTCACTTAAGGACAAATCAGAAAACGAGAAAATGCTACAACAGTAAAACTTTGGACCTAAATTACTTTAAATTAGTGTTTTGTTCCATAACCCCTCCAATTACTTTTAGCTTTGCAGTGATTATTTTGAGTTAAGGTCATAATTTCAATACAAAGCTTTTAAACGCCTAATGCTATAATATTTTTCATGTACTAAACTAGATTACTGTGTAAATAAGTTCCATATTTTTATTTACGAGAGCAAGTAACTATAAGATGGGCGACTTCTAAACCGCCAAATATGGGCTCATGCAACGCCACGTTCCGGTGCAGACACGGTAGTTTCTCTTTACGTGATACCACTATTACTAAACTTGAACTTTATCTCAACACGTCGCATTTTACTGTGTGACTTTTAATTTAAGGCGCGCGCGCGCGCGCGCGTGCGTGTGTGTGTGCGTGTGTGCGTGTGTGCGTGTGTGCGTGTGTGTGCGTGTGTGCGTGCGTGTGTGCGTGTGTGTGTGTGTGTGTGTGTGTGTGTGTGTGTGTGTGTGTGTGTGTGTGTGTGTGTGTGTGTGTGTGTGTGTGTGTGTGTGTGTGTGTGTGTCAGAGGATTCTGTATTGAAAATTAACTTACTTCTGAAATAAATTTAACTTCATTATTTAATTTATCAGCACAAAATTCTTATCGTGAGAAGTAAAAGCATATTTTTATTTTGGATCCTCAACTAAACTAATCAACTAATTCAAGTATATGCATTACATTTTTACGGAACACTTGCATACCGCTCGTCCCAAGCAATGCAGAATTTTTCTATGTATTATGCATAATTAATTTAAACTTTAAACGCAATATCAGTCTCATTTAATTATCTACTCTTACTGTGAAAAGAAAAATTAGGTATGTTTTTACTCAAATATAATTATTCAGTCTGACATTTGTTCTCCATGTCTTTTCTCTTTTTTTCCCCTTTTTAATAACTTTTTTTCACCACTGAGGTAGCAGTTGTTTTTAGCGGTTATCTCTCATAGCGCTTTTAAACACTGCCTCTTAATTAATTACGTGTTACTACCAAAAAAGCAATTAACTTAATCACTTTTTATCACGAAAGCTTTTAACTAAGAAAGTTATTGAATTCTTTTGTATCAGTTTTCGATTAAAGCTCAGTATTAAAAAAACCTGCTCTTCAACCCAACGATAAAAAGGCTATCACATGTTTTATTGCTTCATTAGTTGTACGAAAATAGTTAAATGCATCGTTGAAAGACATTTCCTTTTTTCAATATCTCTAGTAAATTTTCTAATAATATGGAAGCATATTTTCCCTATACTGATTTATATGTTTATTTTTAATAACGCGTTGAATCTTCTTCTACGACAAAAAATTATAAGTCATATATATATATATATATATATATATATATATATATATATATTAATTAGAAGTATAAAACTTTACGGAAATGTGTTGAAAAACTGAAATAAAGAGAAAATTCCCAAAATACCCTGGGGCCTTCATCAGGAGGACTCCCCTAGGGTAGGGAATAGTGAAGTGAGATGTTTCTTGCCAGTTGCAGGCAAAGCGCCTAAAACGATGCAACTTTTAGCCCCCTAGAGCTTTACCTTTAGGGGGCTAAAAGTTGCATCGTTTTAGACACTTCGCCTGCAACTGGATATTCTCACAACATCTCACTTCACTATTCCCTACCCTAGGAGAGTCCCCATGATGAAGGCCCCAGGGCCTTTTGGGAATTTTCTCTTTATTTCAGTTTTTCAACAAATTTTTCGCAAAGTTTTATACTTCTAATTAAAAAAATGTTTGCTACCAGTTTCAACTAGCTGTCGTGGCCGTCACGAAACTTTCTTCTATATCTATCTTATGAATTCCAGTTACAAAATAAAATACGTACTCGCCCGAATAATTGGAAACAGCTCCAATTTCCCAAGTATCGTAATAACCCTGCAAATGCAGAATCAATGAGCGAAATTGGAAATCATTGCAAAAGCCTTGTTTAGATTAATTGTAAACATTTTATTTGTTAGTAAAAAGAAATTGGCAACAGTTAAAAATTTCAAATCATTGAAAGTTTTCAGCTGTTTTGATAATTAAATAGCGTGAAAGCGATTTTTTAATGAATTGATTTTTTGCATTGTTGACTAAGCGCAAAAATCACCCCACCCTCCCCCTGGGGCGATTGGCGCCAAAATTTAATCGATGCTTGCTTCCTTATTGGGTTAGTGTTATTCCAAATTTCATTCAAATCTCAGCAATATTTCTCGAGATACAGTAGGTGCAATGACAAAATAAGCACTTTTGATTGCTCCACCCCCCTTTGAGATATTGACACACAAACTGAATCAGCGATTGTACTCAATAGGGTCTACCTATGGACCAATTTTCGTTTGATTCCGCCTGTTACTTCCTGAGATATAGCAATCACCCCCGCGCAGAACACGTGCGATTTCTCCACCCCCCTTCAAGATACTGACACACAAATTGAATCAGCACCTGTACTCTATAGGGTCTACCTATGGACCAATTTTCGTTTGATTCCGCTTGTTACTTCCTGAGATATAGCAATCACCCCCGCGCAGAACACGTGCGATTGCTCCACCCCCTTCAAGATATTGACACGCAAATTGAATCAGCACCTGTCCTCGGTAGGGTCTACCTATGGACCAATTTTCGTTTGATTCCGCCGGTTACTTCCTGAGATATAGCAATCACCCACGCGCAGAACACGTGCGATTGCTCCACCCCCCTTGGAGGAATTCGCTAAACAAAGTCAGGTGCACCAGTTCACATGGTGGTGCATATGTGAAAAAATTTTTGTTCGATTTCATGCAGTAGTTTTTGCTCTAGCGCGGCCACAAAAACTGGTCACACACATACAGACTCACACACAGACAGACACACACACACAGACAGACATTTTCCAAAAATGGTCGAAATGGACTCAGCGCACCTCAAAACGTGCAAATCCGTCAAAATTCGACATTCGAAAATTTTCACGAAACCAATACTTTCTTCTATACAGGGTGTCCACTCCAATCGTGGACCAATAGCTAATTTCTAAACCGTTAGAGATAAGCATATAGTTTATTTAGGAAAAAATCTCCAAATTGTGAAAGGAATTTTGGGTCTATTCAATGTTTTTCAAAAAATCAAATTTTGAAAGAGTTACGAAATTTAAATTTTTATACAGCCCCCCAGTCCTATCAATCATATTTAGTAAAACATTCTTGACACTGTAACGTTTAAAACTAAAAAAAAATCACTCTTCTACGACAAAAATTGACCGAGTTATGACGTTTTGAAAAATCAAGACTTTGCATTATTTCATGGCGTCATCTAGAGATCGCTTAAGGGACCGTATGCGAAATCATTCAAAATCTTGATTTTTCAAAACGTCATAACTCGGTCAATTTTTGTCGTAGAACAGTGATTTTTTTTTAGTTTTAAACGTTACAGTGTCAAGAATGTTTTACTAAATATGATTGATAGGACTGGGGGGCTGTATAAAAATTTAAATTTCGTAACTCTTTCAAAATTTGATTTTTTGAAAAACATTGAATAGACCCAAAATTCCTTTCTTAATTTGGAGATTTTTTCCTAAATAAACTATATGCTTATCTCTAACGGTTTAGAAATTAGCTATTGGTCCACGATTGGAGTGGACACCCTGTATAATAGATATAGAAGAAAGTAAAAAGTTGCCACAGGCGCCTTCTGACCTGCGTGGTGATGTTTGTTATTATTTTTCTATATGTCTTCAACTTCTTTGCTTGTGTAAATATATATATATATATATATATATATATATATATATATATATATATATATATATATATCCGTTAAAGCTGCAAGACCTTTATTTTCGCAATCGTTCGCCTTAGATGGCTACTTCCAATTGCAAAAAAATGCTTAAAATAAGGTGCAGAATTAAGGGCCCCATACACGCTCCGGAAAACCCGAAGGAGTTTCTCATGGAAATCCTCCATGTGTGTTTAGTGAATTCGGTTGAAATATTCCTGCGGATCTCAGGATTCCTCTCTGTTTAGGTTTCCCTCAAGGCCGATTGTATTGTGTGGATGGGTAGGAAGTTTTCCTCCAGGGGAGGGAAATGCTCTACAAATGACCTATCTTATTATTCACCTTTTGAAAATTATAATGATTTAGCTTTTTAGCAATACTTTTACGATATATTAAACATTCTTTCGTGTTTTTTTTTTTCTTCTTTTTCTTTTTTTTTTTTTTATATATATATATTAAAAATGTCTAAAAAGCATGCGTAAAGTAAGTAGAACTCCCCTGAAGCATAATAAATGCATTTTTCATGAATGTTCTTACAAAGAATTATAAGAACACGTTATATAAAATGTATGCAGTTTTTTTTCTGCCTTATACAGAAGTTGTTACAATATACTTTATTCTACTACATACATTGTAATCGTATTACATAATGGTAGGAATATCTGAAAAATGCAAGTTCTATTATCTGAGGGAATATAAAGAGAGCCAGCCAGCAGCGTATTCGAGATGCGAACGTAATTTCCGTTCTTCGAACAGCCTCGGGAAGATTCTTTTGTGATTGGAACGTTAAATCCACATCCCAAGAGGAATGCACAATAATTTGCCTTGACTTGCAATGAAATAAATCAGCAAGAACAACAATGGAGGAGAAACTAATCGTACTTGTTTGCTCCGCTTCTTCACTTCTCATCTTCCATGCAGAGTCGACAAGGTGTGAATTTTTAAGTATATTTACAATTCCTCACTCATAGAAAATATAAAACTGGCACAAAACGGGAAAGAGTTACAGTATTTTGTAGAATTACAGAAAATAACAACGGTAACGAATGCACAAATGAGCAGGGATACTGCAGACACGTGTTTCGGTGTTACAAGGAACGCCTTTATCAATGCAAAAAGTTGTGAGCTTATGGATGCACAGACATCCGACAAAAGCAACGGAAAGAAGCGAACAGCTTAAAAAGCAAACATATCGGATTACATGAACACCAATAAAAAATTCGAAGCTAAAAAAGATCCAATGGGAAAATAAAGAATGAACCGAAGCTTTCTACCAGGTACGAAATGGAAAGAAAGAATTCGATTGGCGACACGATAAGCCAAAAGGCTAACATAATAAAAAAAACACCAGGTAAACTGTTAACCGCAAGAACAAAAAAGAGCAGAATGAAAGAAAGCGAATCGGTAAATAAAAAAAAAACAAAAAAGAAAAATAAAGACAAGTAGCAAAATGGAAAATACCAGCAAAATCAGAGGAATAAATTAGAAAGGGAAAAGGCAAAATTATACAAAAGGACGCCAAACAGCAGAAAAATAAGGAATAGCATTGAGATCGTTAACTAAGTCAGAACTGTTTTTCAAAACTCAGGGAGTGTTTACCATAATTTTATTTTTTAATTAAATAAAAGAGGATAGGGACGTAGCCAAAGAGGGGAGGGAAATGGTTACCGAATCAAATCCTTTCCTCTGACTTCACCAAAGGTAGTCTAAAATTACGTTGTTGGAACTTTAATTTCAAAGATCTTTTGGGAGAGAATACCGAATCCTATCCCTATGCTAAAATAAATAACTTTCTTAATAGTGAAGTTATAGTTATGTGTGCTGCTTGCCTATGAAAAATTATTTGGCAGATTTAGAGCAAATGTTTTATTTCATTCATCTATTCCAAAAATGATTTATCTGTATCTTAATAGTTAAAAAGTATTATAACGAAGGAATACATATTTATGCATGTGTATAAGCTTTAAAATATCATTAAAATTATAGTAACAGACTTGACATATATTTATGGTTTAAGGTCAAATCCGTTACCAAATGTCAAGTCCGTTACCATACAGTTTTTTTTATCAATATTTTAACAATCACAAATATCGTTTTAAGAGCAGGGACGCAAGTAATTTCAAATTAAGTTGGTTCTAGGCGCTATGATATAGTTTAAAGGTGAGAATTTATATTAATTTTGTATGGTAACGGACTTGACAATTTTCCTTGAAAGTTAAAGTTTTACAACAGCTTTTGAATACTTAATTATGCTTCAAAGTGTACAACCAATTACTTTTTCACACACCTAAAATATGTGACTAAACATCTATTAGTGTTTCTAAAAGAAAATAGCAAGTTAAAAAAAACTTACAAATTCTGAAATGTAAGCATATGGGCAATTCCATGCAAGTGTGGAAAAGCGTTGGAAAAATCAAATTACAGCAATGCGTCTGTTTTACATATTTTTCGGTTTAAAAATGTTAGAAGTTTATTATTTATACTAATTTTTTGTCAAGAATGTAGTATTTTTAGTTTTGGCAGCACTTTGAAGTTGGAAGTGGAATATTTAACTTTTGGCAAAGCAAAAGGTCAATCTTTCAACGTTGGTAAGTTTCAATTTTTTTCTTTAGATAACTGTTTTAAGGGAAGAATATTGATTATTACACTTTAATTCAATATTGCAAATTGCTAAAACGAGTGTTTTCACGTAAATTAAGTAATTTATGTTAACTTTAAAAATGCACTGTTCTATGTAACATAAGTTACCAAAAACATGTTAAAGTTCATGATGTGCATAAACAAAAGGCAATGCAATGTTAACAATGCTATATTTTCTATCTTATAAGTGTGTGTTAAGCAAAACGTTAAAGTTTTTTTTAAAATACTGTCTATTTAATTTTTTGTGCTACAATCAAAACGTGTAACTTAAGTTACCAATATATGCAGGTAATGTAAGTTACCCAAGTAGAACTTAAATACTTGTATTTATAAAGAAAGTAAATTGTAAAATAAACCTATGTGGTAAAAGGAGTAATTTATGCAAGAATTCTTTTGAATTTGTACTGTATTTACTTAATTTAAATTAATCATATTTCTTAAAATGTCTCTATTTGTTAATAAGATTACAATACACCTCTATTATAAATTATATGTTTTTTTTTTTGGCTTTTGAGATATTAATTCTCTCTAAACAATATCACTGCATTCAGAATATTTAGGAGTAATGTACTATAAATTATTCAAAAATGACTTCTGTTATGATTTAAAGTTATCAAATATGTTTTAGAAGTAACAAATACAAAACAATTTTATCTCTTACAGGTGAAATACATTTTATTCTGCATTAAAATGCTTCTAAACTCTGCAGAAAAGATGCACTGTAGAAGGGGTATGAGAAAAGTCATGTGGATATTACAGATTTTTAAATATAAGTCCCTCTTTATGGTATTGAAATTTGTTAGAAAAAGCAAAATTTATCAAAAATA
The DNA here is from genome assembly GCA_038373865.1 of Uloborus plumipes. Classification (NCBI taxonomy): domain Eukaryota; kingdom Metazoa; phylum Arthropoda; class Arachnida; order Araneae; family Uloboridae; genus Uloborus; species Uloborus plumipes. The sequence goes on along the minus strand of JAXGGA010004907.1, from coordinate 43,347 downwards.
CTTTCTGAAGATCCGCACATTGACAATGACCATTTTAGAACTAGAAATTAACAAACTACGGGGTTTCGTTTAGTTAAGTATTTTAAGGAACAAGAAGAAAAAACAGAGATAAAAGCTGGTGAATGGTGTGTGGTAAAGTACGAAAATACATTGTATCCTTGAGTTGTGACGATTATTGAAGAAAACGAGTTTAAAATATAAGTAATGGCTGCTGTTGGAACCAATTAGAAATGGCCAGTAATGACAGATGAAATTTATAATAAGAAAGAAAGAATGATTTGAAAAATTGAATTACCTGAACTTGTTGATAGCAGCAGCCAGTATAGATTTAAGTCTTATGTTATGTAATATTTTTGATTTTTCATTGAGTTTGATATTAAATTTCTGTAAATTTAATTCATAATTGTTAATTTTCAATGTTTCGATCTAAACTAAGCTGTAATTTTCATTCATTAATTTTTTTAATAAAGATATGCTTGTAAGTAAATTTTGTAACGTAAGTTGTTGTAACATAAGTTACCCAGTTAAAAATTCCCACAATTTTCAATTTTTGAAATAAATTTTTAAATTAATGAAAATATATTCCTAAGCATTATAAGGAACTGATAAATTATGCTTCAAACAATAAAACAGCTGTAACAGAGCAGAAATTTGCCTCAGAACTAATTTTCATATTATGTCATTCCCTTTTTGTGTAACGCAAGTTACTGCCTTATCTTTGACTGCTAGATTTTGTAAAATTTTAATGCATCGAATATTTTTGCATTTTAATTTTGCTTTCAACTGTCATTTTCAAAAAATGCTTTCATATAAGATTTGTACAACAAAATTTGTCTGTACTGAGGTACTAAATCCATAAGAGTTGGTCGAAATGTAACGTAAGTTACCGTGGAATTGCCCATATGATGAAAATGACCCATACCTCATTTGTTGAAATAGTAATTTAAACCATAGAAAAAATTTCTTAGGGCTATCCCACGAAAACGTAGCCCAAACGTGTGTGACAAGCAACAACATTTTGCAAATTACCCTTTTAAAATATTATATAATGAAATGGGACAAAATTACCGTTTTCGGTGAAATAGGCCCTAATAGGTATTCGCTATGTTCTACTGAGAAAACCTTTTTTCCCATAAGTAAAACTGATGATTCAATTGGAGTTTTATTCTCGCCTCTTACGGAAAAGCTAATGATGTGTTCCCAACACAGGTGAAAGAATAAATAAATAACGCAAATCGAAGAGGGGGAAGGGGGCATGCATCAAATATGACCGCTCCATGAAAAATAAATGCAGGGTCACTGGGAGGGTGGTCAGACATGAGGCAGACCCTAGCAATCAGGGAGGGTTGCAAACGAGAATTATGATGGATGGCCGATGCGTCTGCACGCGACTCCTTATTTCGAACGAGAGGGAAGGAAATGAAATCTTTGCTGGAGCTTGATGTGGGTTTGTAATAGGGAGTGATTTCATTGTTTTCTTAAATGGAGAGATGTTTTTTAAAGTAAAATAACAAGAGAGAACGGGTACTAATATGAAATGTTTTCTTGCGAATTATAAAAGTGCTAAGTCAGGAATTTGTTAAGTTATTTTTTGTAGTGGTAAATTATGATAATAGTCGACGTTGCAGCTTGATAATCCTATAGTCTTTTAAGATAATATTTAAAAAAACCTATTAACACTACATAAATTTGGCAATCAATATCTAAAAATAGAATAATGCAACTATATTTTTCTGATGAAATAAAGTCTAATTACGTATTTCTAAAACTTAATATTATCATGTAAGTTCTGTCCGGAGTTTTTTCAAACAGTCTCCAGCCAAAAACTCAAACCTGTAATAGAAAAAATCTGTTACACTTGCAAACGGTTTTTGGCATAAAGTTTAACGTAATCAATGTGAATTTGCCGAAATTGCTGAGAACGGTGTTGAAACAAAAATTTGTTTTGTTTCAGAGCCACATTTGTGAGGAAAGTATGCACTTGGTTTTTGCGAAAACAGTCCTCTGGCAAGTGATTTTATTAATGTTAATTAGTTTAATTATGAAACATATTCTTATTTATGTCCATGATTTGTGTTTAAATGTATGGGTAGTTTCGTAACTAATTCTGTTCCAATTATTATGCAGATATTACGCAACTAAATTAAACAAACAGTGCCCTTCCTAGTAATACTAGGCAGGAGATTTGTCCCCTGTAATGATTTATCAGAAAAACACAAACTTTAATTTTTCCTCCTTTGAACCAAAGTAATAGATTCATTTTCAATCAATCATTATAACTAAACGAACATTTCAAAAAATCTTTGAAGAAGAGATTCTGTACAGAATCACCCATATAAAAAAAAAGAAAGAGAGAAAGCAAAAAGAAATCTGTACATCGATTGACGGCCTGTTGAAGATCGACTATGAAGAATGAAAATATTTTAACTAAGACTTAAGAAAACGTAACTGCTAGTTTTGTGTTTCGGTTGAGAAATCGTTATTTAACATTAAAGTGCATTTCTTATGATGGACAAAAAATGCCCAACGCTATTATCTGGTATTAAAAATTTGTTTCACACAAAGCTTTGAAATTAGGTAAATGTAAGAAAAAATCCTAAGTTTGTATTTTAATAATCTGCGAGAACAAATTTAATGCCAATGTTCTCTTGTAATTCCATTTTGAGAACTGCCAGTCCATTTTAAGACACAGTAGTTTCGCTTGACTTCCGTGTTCTGTTAGAGCTTTAATTCTCTACGTCGCGTCGCTTTGAACGAAGTTTGTCAGGTGATTATTTCGAAACAGGACTCTTCGCGGGCTAGCGGCCTTCCTGGAGGACCTCTAAGGGAGGCTAGCGCTTATGCTGTTATATGTCTCCCTACTCCAGGGCGTATAGACCAGGTCCATGATAACATGTCACTCCAGTAGTTCGACAAGTCAGTGGCTCCCCTTTACTCCGTATGCAAACACTGATTTTCTGTAATAGCTTTTTTTTTGTTAAATAACCACTTGACCAGTTTTCTTTCAAAATAATTGGGCAGTTTTTTAGGTATTGGATTGAACTCTTGCTGTCTGTCAAAATGTAAGTATTGTTGGTTTCAAAATGAAGCACGAAATATAAAGCCTCTCAAATTGCAGGAAGTTTTGAACGGAAAACCAAGTCCAGGTGTCCAGGGTGCGAAATTTACAACAAAAAACACAAGTCCTATTTTAACTGGACTCCACTACTAGACTTGCCCGAATCTGATTTACTCTCATCAGTATAATGCAGTAGTGTCCTCGAAGGGATGTTGTTTATTGCCTCCAGGGCTAATTGTCACATCAGCTCTCTGAGTGTGCTGAGATGCATTTGTTAATAAATTATCATTAAAACAAACGTTACTCTGTTCGGCGCCGCTCTGTTAAGTAGTTGGGTTCAAACAGGTGAAAGGAATGCATGGCTCGATATTAAAATCTAAAACTCCCTTGCCTCCCCATAACATTCACTGGGCTGCCTTTTTTCAGTCTCTGGTTGTTTAGCCACTGTAGGGTAAATTAAGTAGTAAAAATACTACTTTTTAAAAATAAACGTTGTGAAGCAATATGAATTTACTGCTTCACGGAAATTCACGTGCCTACCCAAGTAGCACACTTCGTTGAATAAAGGTTGTAAAATGGTTATTAACGTTGTAACAACTGATTAAAAACGTTTATAAAACGTTTAAACGTTTTTTGTGCTACCTGGGTAAGGTTACGCTTTCGCTTGTGGTTGGAAAAAATGGATATATGTGAAAGAGTAAGGGGGGAATGGTTGATATTTACTATTTCCCCATCATACTAGATCCTGCATGTAATGGAGAATTCCCTTTTCGTTTCAACGCGTCTGCTAGAAAATACAAGAAATAAAAGAAAAGGAAAACGCGCGAAAATATTAGGATGAAAGATGAAATGGGTCGCGTGAGTGTAAGGTAATGGATTGGTTAAAGAATGACCAGCCTTCGCACACGTATTCTCAAATTGATATATCACCTCCGGGGACCGTTGGGTTGAGGTAAACAAATCTGTTGATGTGTTTATCCCGCGGGGGCGTGAGGCGTTTGGTGGAAAACACCTCTTTCATGGACGTTGTATTTTGGTCTAGAGGAGAAGGCTTTTGTGCTGGTTAGCGGCAATGAAAGTTTAACTTAGAGGATAACTTAATCTGGAATCGGGTGTTGTGTGGATTTGTACTGAACTAGGCAAGTGGTTAGTTTTATAACTTCTTTTAAACTGCTAATTAGGAGAGATTATGGAATCAATTAAATTGTGCAATAAGTTACCGCCCATAATCCAGGGCTAAGGCAGAACTGAAGCACAGCTGCTTCAGTTCTGCCTTAGCCCTGGCTTATGGGCGGTAACTAATTGTATATTACCCAGCTTTTGCCTTCAAATTTCGAGTTGAGCCGCACCATGGTTTGCGGACGCTCACTGGTAAGATAAATTCACTTTATCTACCAGTTTGTTGGCAATCTTAGCTACAATAAGAGGATTTTTGCCTCCAGCTCGATCATTGGCTATTCCTAACTGAGGAGTCCGCAATAAGGACGAAACTGCAGTCTTAGGATGTTATGATCGAGCTGTGGGTGCTTTTGCTTCAATTAAATTGTGCAAAAATATTTTTGTTGTAATAGCATCGCCCACATAACAAACGATAGAACGATAGCAGAAACCAAATAAGCATGCTTGTCTAATACTGCCGAAGTAAAACATTTAGCAAAAAGGAAAAAACAAAAATGAAAAATGAAATTTTGTTTTATACTGCTGTTTACCTGTCTAGGACACAATAAGACTATGATACGATTTAAATGCTCAACTATCTTCTAAAAGCTGAATATAAATATTGCTCGTAACTAAATTGTATGTTTATACAAGATTGAAAGTATGAGTCCTGATATTCATATTATGTGGTATATGTTCTTCATTCACATATATCGCATTAAAAAATTTAAATACACTTATTATTAAAAGCTTCATACAGACAAGAATACTTTTGATTCGAATTCACGCTGCAAAGGTTCCCTCAACCCTTTACTCTCACTTATTAAAATGTAATTCAAGCGATCAAATTCAATTTCTAAATATCGAACTCAAACTTATATTTCGGAATCAATTTGTGGCTTTGAACAAATGTTATTGAGGTGGGGATATCAAAAATTTACCTAGATGATTTGACAAAAGCTGCTCGAAACATATTGATGTCTTTTAAGCTGGATCTTGTTGGTGTCTGGGGATTTCAACATAAATGTGGAGCTAAACTATTAGGTTGGTGCGTATGAAATGTCGGATTCTTAAGTGATTGTATAAAACTGCATATCTTTCTTCAAAAGCTGTTTATTCAATCAACGTATGCTCCATTCGCTTCAATACACTTCTCCCAACGAGATTTTAAAGCGTAGATGCCTGTCTTAAAAAATTTCGGTCTTTAGAATTAATAAACTCTGATATTGAGTTTTTTAGACTGTCTTCATTTTCATAGTGTTTGCCCCTTAAAAACAGCTCTAAATGCATGAAAAAATGAAAATCAGTCGGCGAGAGATCCAGTGAATATGGTGGATGCTGCAAAACTTCATATTCCATTTCGTTCAGTTTCGCAATTGTTTTGTGTGTCGGCAGAATTCATATCGGCAATAAACTCAAAAGAAATAACAAAAGGGAAGACCTTCGAGAAAACCTGTTTTGCTGAAATGAGTCCTAAGCAATGGACAATACGACTATGAATGAGGTTATGACAAAGACAAAAGTATAACGAAAACAGGGAGACAAACGTCTGCATGTAAAGAGAATCCGACATTTCATACGCACCAACCCAATATGAATTAAAAAAAATAGAATAGGCAAGTGAATTGCGGCACGTGTTAATATTATCCGATTAAGCTAAAACTTTGCAAATCTCATTTTCTAGCTCATTGGCGCATTTTAGAGGGGTGCTGCAAAAGATTAGCTGAAAAAAAAAATTTCCCCATGTTACTTGTGACCACCCTACTGTAACAGTCATGAGCCCTCTAACAGCACAATAAAAACGAGCCTTTTTATGAAAGTTGTCTTCAGAGTAGTCCAAGAAAGCGAGGGTAGGTTATCTGGTTAAGTGTATAAAATCCATAAAAGGGCCTGTAGAGCACAGGAGACAGTCGGGAATACTGGCTGCAATACGGCATAGGTGACCTTCCTAAAAATCATGTTCGGTTAAAATTCTAAAATTGGCAGTAAAAATCGCGCAAGGAACGCTCATTGGGAGAGGGGAGTGCAGTAATTTACTTCAAGTTTTATCCTTCGCAACTTCAGTATAATTTTTCTGGGGGGATTAGTTGGAACTTGAGGAATTGAAAAAGATGTCATGGTGGAAAGGTGTGATGATTTACACTTGTGGGGGTGAGAGAGGTTCACCTTTATACATTCCTCCCAATCTTGGAGGAGCATAGGATGCTCCCACCTCAGCTATTAGAAATTCTGCGAAAATGTCGGATCTTGAACCCATCTCATGTTACGCCTCTTAAATGCGCCGTAACACTCGAAATTCGCGTATCATCTGCAGACGATTTGTCAGGAGAATTCATTCCCTTCCCTCTCTAGCAAAAGAATGCCGAAACTTGTTGACTTGTTTGCGCGTCGCTCCGCAAATGTGCAATTAAGTGAATCGGTACAACAAATATATCGTTTTCCAAAGCGAAAACCGAGCGGTGTTGTACGCTGGGGGGAGGGGGTGGGGGAGGAGGAGAGAATAAATCAAAGCTAAAAAGCAACAACCACAGTCCCATTCCCTTTAACAAATGAAGGGTAACGCTGAATAGCTATTGCAGCTGTGGACCTCGCGACCTCTTTGGCGGGAATCGCGAAGTGCTAAAAAAATGGGGAGAGGGGGGCAGCAGAAGATCAAAAGTCGCGGGGCTGGAGAAAAAAAAAAGAGGGAGCGTTCGAATTTTGGAAGGTTCATTTACAGCTTTCTCTCTCCTCTGTCCTGTCTCTTTCTGGGAATTAAAATAAACATCCGCGGTGCTGTCAGAGGGGGTGTTTGTTTTAAGTGTGTCCGCGCAGGCGCGAAGGAATTTGTCAGGGGTCTGGGTTCGAGGGGTGACCTGACTTCGCGCTTCTGTTTTTGCTGAAGACGAAGCTAGGCTCGTTACGAAGTGCGATTGACCCCGACTAAGCTCGAGCTTACCTCCGGCTCGTTAAGAACATTGTATAATTTGATTCCAAACTGGGGAATTTTGTGGAAAGACTAAGCACATTTTACCTGACAGATTTTCTAAACAAATACTGTTTTTGTTGAGCTATATTTTTATTGACAGCGAGGCAAATGAACATGTCTGAAATTGCAAGGGTGTCCAGCACCCTCCCCCCCATAATACCCCACCCCCAAGAACGAGAGCCCCAGAAAGGAAAAAAATGTCCAACAGCCCCCCCCCCTAATTTCAATGACTATAGCGCTACAAAATATACACTCCCCCCTAGTGAGCATTCCTAGAAATTGCATTATATATATATATATTTTTAGAATGCTTAATTTATGGTATAACAGCTTTACCTTTTTTGTGATTAAAGAAAGCGGTTTCTAGCGCAGAAACATTTCAGATGCACTTATAGGTATATACTGAGCCGTAGCGAAAAGAGTAATGGATTTTTATATTTGCTATAAGTGTTAGTTAAATTGCTACATGGCAGTCTGATTAGTGCTGCAGCATGTAGGTTAATAAAAAAGCACCTAGTCCTGGTAAAAGTTTTTTTAATCAAACAATTTTGGTTAATGCTTGATATAACCAACTTCCTTTACAAAGATATATCAAATTTTGAGTTAATAAAAATATTTGGCTCTTAAATTAAAAGACGTGAGGCTCGAGTCAAATCGGCTTGTGTCGTAATCAAGTTCTAGTACGGCGAATTTCGCCGCCAAGCCATTGAGAGCAAAAACGCTATTTATTCTAATGTTGTGAGTCTGAGTGAAAACAAGTGATTTCAACCTAACTTTTTTAGTTGGTTGGTGCTCCTTTAGTTAAGATAGTAAGTATAAGTTATTTTTGCATTATTCAGAGTAGTTTGCGTTTTATTATTATATTCTACATTTATTTTGCTATTAATTGAGAAGGGAGAAATGTTGGTTTTTGTCGATGTTTTGAGATTAAGGGTGAATATCAGGAAAAGTGACAACTTGACCATGGAAATTTTCAATTTTTAAAGATACTCAGAAAATAAAATTAATAGGGTATTTCAAATACACATTAGAAACAATTTTTTTTAATTAGGGGCATGGTCAAAGGGAACATTTACCCCCACTTTAGGGGGGGGTGCCTTTGAGCGTTACCGACATCACGAGAATGATATCGATCTGACAAATATTACAGATTTCACTCTTTGTGTACAAAAGTAAACACATTCACTACCTTTTATGTTTAAAAAGAAAGTAATTATTACTTAGAATATAATAATACTTACCCAGCCAGAACGCTTTTTCGTTTCATAAATAAAATTAGAGACTAATTAAAAGTTAGTTAAAGTGAAAATTAGTGCGACAAAGTTTTTTTGAAACAGATAAATAGGTTAATAGTTAAAAAATCAAAATAAAATAAAATTCTTAACACAATCTTAAGAAACGAAATTCATTTAAGACAGTCAGAGTTTGGCGGGGGAGGGAGATTTGAACTAAACTGTACGTAAGTTTTCCATTTTAAAACAAAATTATATTTTTCCGGGCAGTAGTTACGAACGAAGGTCTGAATATTGATGTAAAAGAAAAGAGATGGAAAAATGGCAATAATTTTGTTTAAAAACTCAAATTTTGCGGAAAATTATTGTTTTTGAACCATTTAAAAAAACAATATATAAACTGCTTCCAATAATGGAAAATTTGGCAGGAAAAACGATGCACTTGAAATTATCTTTGTTCTTTAAAAATCAACTCATAACAAGAAGAAAGAATTGCAAAAAAAACATAGGTAATGCACGCATCAGTTTCGTAACAAATATCTTCTACTTCGGCGCTGCCGACATGACCGCTGCCGACATGACAAATTTCTCGCAATATGATAGCTGAACATCCCTAATTAAAGATTCGAAAATAAAAACACTTTATTATGGCCATGTCAATAGGTTTCTTTTCCATTATGTAAAAATAAATTGAAAAATTACTTTATTTTGTGTCTTAATTTCCGCTGCCGACATGACACTTCGTTTGGTACGGTAGAAACAGAAAAGTCAAGATTGAAAAAATCTTACCAGTAATTTAATGCAGTCGAAGTGAAAATTTTCTATCGGAACTGAAGCATCACATATAAGAGCTTCGCCCAGCGTAATTTTTTTACGCCAAAAAATGTTTTGCCTAGGTTTTATCATTCCGGAAGTTGGCTCACTCGTCATGTTACGAAAACTTGTGACAAGAAGAAATTGCTTTTTTTTATCGATCTAAATTCATTTTATCTAAAGCACAAGAGTTAATCGTCATATATGAACATAAAACACGTTATTTCCTTTTGAATTTATTTCTGCTGTGATGTTTTATAATCTACAGGATTTTTTCGAACTTTGCGATTCGAATGTGTGACGCGCTGCCTACATGACATTGAGGCAATAAAAAGAGTTCTATTGTCACTCACAACTTAAAGTAAAACCTGAAAATTTTGTGATGGATTGTATGTGCGACGCAGTTTACTGTATATAAAAAGAAAAATTTTTGGCTTTTATTCGGAAGTGCTTGAGAAATTCATTCGTGACTTAAATTAGCACTTTTCCTGATATTCACCCTTAAGCTAAAAAGTATCCGCTACGTGCCCTTTTAGTAAACTCTGAACAAAATGGCTGAAATTGATAGATAGGTAGCTGGAGTTGCAGTAATGTTTTTAATGCGAATGTCGTGTGATAAAATAAATATAATATGAGTTTTTGCTATTGAAGTATGTTTATTACTTATACTTATAAACGGTAGACTAATCGAGAAATGTAAATGGATCTTCAAGACAGCTCACAAATAATGTGTGTATTATGGGCGATTCTCTGTAAACTCGTCATTTTTCACACGAAATCTGTCCGGGCACGTTTTTTTGAAATGTTCGTATAAATATAATACTATTGCTCAGAAAATAAATCTATTACTTTGGTTTGAAAGAGGGCCAATTGAAGTTTGTGTTTTTCTGATAAATCATGATAGGGGGTAAGTCCCCCGCCTAGTATAACTAGGCAGGGGACTGTGCCAGGTGACTGTGTTTTTGCTCTTTGTTGCGCAATATCTGCAAAACTATTGGAACATAATTAGTTACGAGACTACCTATAAATTTAGGCACAAATCGTGGCCATAATAACCAATATGTTTTATAATTAAATTAATTGACATTAATAAAATCACTTCCCAGAGGACTGTTTTCGCAACGACCCTGATGCATACTTTCATCACAAATGTGGCTCTCAAACTAAGCAAAGTAGCGTTTCAACACCGTTCTCGGCGATATCGGCAAATTCACACTGATTACTTTAAACTTCATGCCAAAAAGAATTTGCAAAAGTTATAGATTTTTCGTATTACAGCTTTGAATTTGTTGCAGGGGACTGTTTGAAAAAACTCCGGACAGAATTTACATGACAATTTTAAGTTTTAGAAATACGTAATTATACTTTATTTCATAAAAAAAATATAGCTTCATTATTCTATTTTTAGATATAAATTGCCAAATTTATGTAGTGTTAATAGGTTTTTTGAAATACTATCTTTAACAGTTAGACAATGGGATTGGGACAGCCAGGGGACTGTGCTTTTGGCGCTTAGATAATTTCTAGAAAAAAAAATTAAATTGTTATCACTCCAAATACAATTGAGCCACAAAGTATTAATGCTTTACTTGTATTAAGAGCGATAATTACTTTATTACACTTTATTATTTTTAAAATACTCAGTCCGGACAGCCAATTACCAGTTTACAGAGAATCGCCCTTATATATTCACAGTGCAATTGTTCAAAGAGACTGTAGAAAATTTTATTTGTGGTTTTGTTGCCAGTGTGAGATTCTAAGCAAATTTCATTTCTGTTGCTGGTGGTGATTTTTATAACGTATTAATTTTTGTATAACGTATAACATTGTTGAGTTGAAGTTAATTTAAAAGGTACTATCCTTTTGGCTATTCTGTAATTCTTTGACCACGGGGCTTCCGGACATTGTAAAATTTGCAATAAATAAATAATTCTAACAAGATTATAACTACAAAATAAATAAATACCTCTGTGTCGTAAAGTAAAGTTGAAAATATCAACGCTTTATTGTACAAAACAGCATGTTTTTTGGTGTAAAACGCTGGTTTATTAAACTTTATGATTAGAACTGTAAAATCAGGTGAATTTGTTCTTACTTTCTAATGAAATCGTCATAAGCCTATTGCAAATTTGCTTATGAACTGTTGCAGATAGCTGAGATGTTGCATGTGTAAACATTTTGAAACATTCCCTCTCCTCTTTCCTCTATTACTGCATATACTTGCATTTGTTTACATTTAGTGAATTATATAAACTGTTGTTCGCTGCAAACTTATATTTCTTTTGATGATTTTACCTGTTGAACGAGTTTACATTTAATGTGTACGATTTAAGGCGGAGGGCGAGTTGATTTGCTTATGATACATCTCGTCAGTAACATTGAAAAATTCGCATTATTACTATACCTAACTTTTTTTGAATAAAAATATCAATCTTTTTATAATTGTTTCATTTTCGTCTATAATGCACGAGTAATGGCAACAACAAAACTGCAGTCAAGTCTCGATAATTCGAAGTCTTCTAACACGAATATTCATTTATGTCGAACTTTCCCTTGAGTCCCAAACTCTTGAGAAGGTTGTGAGAATTTCATTAACTCGAACTGTCTATAGCTCGAAGATTTTAGCCGGTCCCTTGGGACTTCAAGTTATATTAGTTCAACTTCACTTCACACACTCCAGGGTCCCTCGTACCTACCACAACTCGTTTTTTAACCAGGATAGGGCCCTGAAGAGCGCTCTGTTCTTTATTGAACTAGAACCAAGGGCCGAGCAAACCCTTGGCCCAGCACCCCCAGAGGAATCGTTTCACTTGGAGGACTTTGTGACCACGACATTTTTAACGTCGCCTAGCCACCATTAATCAAGACGGCGGATCTTTGATCGGCCGGGATCGAACCCGGGTCCCTCCGGTCACGAGTCCGACGCCTTACCGATCGGGCTACCACGGCCCATTAATATTTCATATATTATTTCGGCCCCATTTCACTATTCTCTCCAATACCCACATGTTTCAGAAATCTAACTTGCTTCATTGGTGCCTACTGCATACTGTTGTAGCAACGGTTGCCTGATCGGTAAGATATTGAAATTGTGGCTGGGATGATCTCGGGTGAAATACCAGCCAGATCGAAGATCCTCTTTGCTCGCCAATAGTGACTGGGGAAAGTTAAATTTGTCGTGATCCCAAAGTCCTCCAAGTTCCCATTCAAAATCAATACCTCTGGGGGTGCTGGATCAGGAATAGCTTGAACAATGATAGCATAAACAATGGAATATAACCCTTTTATTGTAATTAGAGATTGAAAGCTTTGACGTAGAAAATTACATCATGTGAAGAGCTGAATTTGTATGGAAGTTCTATAGAATAGAAATAGGTAACACTTTTTTTTTCTTTTTTGTAGAAATTAAGTATTGAGTATAAGCTAATATAAAAGAAGGGAAAAGAAGATAATGGGACTCACTATGCAAGAGATATTATTCTTATCTCTTTCAACACAGTGGAGTAGACCTAAACAGTTTAGCTGAAAACAATTTATAGACCCTGACAGCAGGGGCGGCATTTTAACATTTCGTTTGAGGGGGCGAATTTGTTAAATATGAAGCACCTCAGTATGGAAAAAAAATACATATTAGTTTAAAGAAAGATTTCTTAAACTGGATTTAATATTAAGAAAAGTTTTTAAAACAATTTAAATTTTTTGGCCAAACTTTCAAATTATTTTGTAATTAGTTATCCCATAAAATGTTGTGATTACAGATTAGTTTTTAACTTTTAGTCAAGTTTTAATCTGCAATGTTTGTAGACAAGAAGATTTTTTTTCCATCGATTTCCAGTGTCTTGTGCTATTTCAATCAACGAAAATTGAAAATCCTTTCTTGTCCCGTTGTACTTGTTTCAGAGCATTTTGTCAGATTCCTCTGTTATAAGAAATAGTCTTGAGAATATATTTATGGATGAGTTTTATCATTTTTTGTTGAAAATTGGCAATCTTTTTTAGTTCCTTCTTGATCGTTATTTTGTTCTATACTTAAATTGAATTTACACGTTTTTTAATATTCTGCGAAAAATATTTGGGGGTGCAATCCTCTTGCCCCCCTTATTTTCCGCCCCTGCCTGACAATACACAATATGTTCTCAAATTGCAAAGTTTTTTTTTATTTCTATCGTCATGGCTATTTGCCTAATAATGGCAGACTAATTTCCATACCTTGCCCACAGATAAATCACTTGCCATGACTGCACTAGCATGGACGACACGGGACAAGACAACATCCACCCTATCAAAAAGCACCGTCCGACCTGCCCTCAGAATTCTCCCCGAAATAACTCTTTAATTTCCCCCTACACTCGATTTATCACGATCAGGTGAATGATCGGGCATTATTCTAAGTTACTATTTATGTTTGACTAAAAGTTCTACAGAATACAAGGAGGTTGCACTACTTTTATTTTTAATTTTAGAAATTAAGTATTGAGTGCAGGTTAATTTTGAGAAAGGGCTGAGAAATAAAGTGGTATACTTTTTGGGTCATTTATTTCTTATCTCTTTCAACACACTAGAGTCGACAGTTTAGTCAAAAACTTTTTTAGACCTTGATAGTACACAATATGTTCTCAAATTACCCAGTTCTTGATTTCTATCGCCAAGGCTATTTGCCTAATAATGGTAGACTAATTTCCATATCCATCAGATTCCTTGCCCACAAATAAATCACTTGCCATGACTGCACTAGCATGGACGACACGGGACAAGACAACATCCACCCTATCAAAAAGCACCGTTCGACCCGCCCACTAGATTCTCCCTGAAAAGAACTCTTTAATCTCCCCCTACACTCGATTTATCACGATCAGGTGGACGATCGGGCATTATTCCACTACTTGTGATAGTCTGCTTGCCATTTAGTTGTCGAGAGGGCCTACTTCTATGGCCTACACCTATTCAGAGGCGGCGTTGTTGATCCAGGCCTATTGTAGAGAGCCCCCGATGCGATTTTTCTCATCGTTGTTGCAAGGGATGGGGAAATAGATAGGGAAGTGTCTGTGCGATTGTTGCTGTTCGCCCGTCTGTTGGTCGGGGACTTTTAATATATACTGAGATTTAGTTCGAGTGATTTTTTTTTCTGGAAAAAATTGGTGGGTTTATTCGCACATGTTATGTCGATGCTTGGACGTGTGTCATTCGGGTAGAATGTGTTTGCTGTAATACTTTAAAATGGGCTGACGTTAAACATGGGATGATCCTGTGTAAAGAGTTGGACATAAATAGGTGATTCTCCTGAAATTCATTGAGTGGTTATAGCTGTAAAGAGGCCAAAAGAATTCGGTGTTGGGTTTTGGGTAGAAAGTGCATTTCTGGTTAATTGTTCTTCAAAAATCAAAAGTACCGAGCTACATCTTTTAAGGAAATGCTTAAAATGAGGTGCCTTCAACGCTATCATTACTCAATCCTCATATGCCTTCTAAAAAGAATTAAAATAAAAGAGTGAAAGAGAAGAGAATTTCTGATGTTAATTAAATGCCTCTCTTATGTACAGTGATCTCTCACTTATACACCGCCTCATTTATGCGCCTTTTTTACTTATATGACGATTTTAAATGGTCCCAGCACATTCCATAGCAAAATAATGATAGTATCATTTGTTTATGCGTCGCTCTAACGATAAATATCTTAGCAAGAAATGGAAAGAAACAAAGTGCCGGGAGAGTTTAAATAGCAAAGGAGCAAAAGCTAGGCCAATCAGGTGTCAGCGTGCGCCGAGCCATGATTTGGCGTTGCGTTGTCAGAAAATTTAAAAGCATGAAGTAAAATTGGCGAGATGTGTGGAACTGCAAAGGATTCGTTACAAATATTACTTAAAGTTTTATGAACATGAAAGGCTTCTAAGAAATCCAACTCGCCGACAGTTGAAGGTCAAGTAACTGTCGGCGAGTTGGATTTCTTAGAATCCTTTCATGTTCATAAAAATTTAAGTAACCCTTCAACTGTCGGCGAGTTGGATTTCTTAGAAGCCTTTCATGTTCATAAAAATTTAAGTAATATTTGTAACGAATCCTTTGCAGTTCCACACATCTCGCCAATTTTACTTCATGCTTTTAAATTTTCTGACAACGCAACGCCAAATCAGGGCTAGGCACACGCTGACACCTGATTGGCCTAGCTTTTGTTCCTTTGCCATTTAAACTCTCCCGGCACTTTGTTTCTTTCCATTTCTTGCTTGGCACTGAAGAAGGAAGCTTTACGCTTTTGAAACATGTTTGCCAATTTTAACTTCATCTATTTGTGTTTTTAAACGTCGCTTTTCAGTTTTTTACTCATTTGAACACAAAGTGAACTGCTTTTAATAATGATAAATATCTTACTTATGCGCTGAATTTTCCGTAAAATGTAAAAAATATACATATATTTATTTTCTTTAAAAAATAAGCATTTTTCTTCACTTTCCTCCTTAATCTTTCGCCTTTGTTGCTCACGGAAGGCATTTTTCCCGCATAAACTAGAGTTCGGAGAGGGACTATTACCTATTATGGCTCGTTTTAAAGGGAACAGTTTGTAATTAGGTGTGATACAATTTTTGTTTTCTCTTCATCATTGTAGTTACGTTACAGTCATTGCCAACCCGTAGTAATATGTCCCTTGTCTATAGAAACATTCTTATTCATTCGCTCATTAGAACCTATGTTGCGATTTAGTCCTTTAAATAGGCTTGTTCGCTTATACGTCTCTCTCACTTATGCGCCTTTTTCTGTTGGTCCCTTGGGCCGGCGCATAAGTAAGAGCTCACTGTATACTCAGATAGTCTTTTAACCGTTATTCTAATAAGCGGGTTCGACTGTAAGTACATGAAGAGATAAACCCTTAGATGATAGGACTGTTTTCAAGATTACTGAAAATACTATTACAATACTAGTAAACAACGTTTTGATTTAAACAAATTGCTTAATGAAGCAGTTAGAGGACCCTGAGAATTATGACTGCAAATACTTTTTCTAACGATTGTATTAATAGTTCCCTTTGAGAGGACTCTGCAGCAAACACTATCTCAAACTTAGAAGAATATTGAATTTATCAATAAATAATAAACTCTTACAGAAGCAATTTGGCTTAGTCCTGGGTGGCTTTGAGCTTAAATTCGGTGAGGGGATTCACAGTTTACCGGATGAAATATCGAATTTTATTTTATGCATGTGAACATATCGCACCCTTGCTATAAAAGTGTCACAACTCAAAAAACTACGTTTTCCAGGAATTGCAAAAAAACTGTTCCCGGGCTGACTCGGCACATTTTAGTATTTTTGAATTTGTCAATATGAAGACCGATACATCTCAAACTACGATCGTTAGTTACGCACGTTACTCTACGACGGCTGGACGACAACTCAAGATGTGGCATTTCAGTGGAAGGGGTCCTATGCATCTTGAAAACAACAAAACGTCATATCTGCCCTTTGGCGGCTGATTTTTCAATACGACTTCTGGCTCTTTTGAAGATTGGTAGAGACGTGTAAACTACGTCTAATAACGGTCATAACTCAAAAATCACAATTTTTGAGTTGTAGCACTTTCGTAGCAAGGGTGCGATATAATGACAAGGGACACTCCTCATTTAAAAATTACAATATTTCCAAACTGTTTCCAAATTCTCTGAATCATCAGACACAATTTTTCGAATAAGGACATTTTTTAGGAAGTCACAGTGACGGCGACATTCCATTGGAGTGCCCCTGGGTGTAGCAAAAAACAACAACACCATAATTGAATTTACATTATGTTCCTCACACCTCTTGCATTGAAAGAAAAGAAATTGCATAAAAGATGGAGTAAAATAACAGAACCGGTCAAACACCTTCAGCTTGGCTTCCATATAAAGCATAATACAGTATAATGTAATCGTAGTTAAAAATTCCTGTATAATTTCGCTAGAAAACATCGTACGCGGAAAAGGTCATAAATTTCTTTCTCGTAAACTTAAGATTTATGTTGGCTCTTCTTAAGACGAAACATTATCAGATTTAAGTCTTATTTGTTTTTCGTCCATGCGTATGTTTTGGTGCTGTAAAAATAGAAAGTTTTGAAAAGCAATGTTCATTTTTCCCAACGCACTTTAGTTTAATACTTACTTGCTTTTATGTAGAAAATTGGAAATGGAGAACCATGTTGCATAATTGAAAGTTTGTTGCATAATTTGAGCTGAACAAACACAGGCATGTAGAGGACGGAAGGGGGGGGGGGGTAATGGCGTTTTTTTTTTTTTTATGATTTCGTGTATTTCAAAATTTATAATACTTTTACATGAGCTTGCATTCTGAGAACGGTTTGTTAAAGTTGAAGGTTTGATTTTTTAAGATGTCTTCTAAAATGTTCTTTGACGTTTAGATCTTATTTAAATAGTGTGAAAAATGCTTTAAAAAATTTAAATATTACTTATAATTTGCAGTCGAATATCCTAAAATATTGATCAATGTAAAAATACCTTATTTTTCAACCGGCACATTTTCGTTCTTTCTTTTATTAATGATTTGAAAAAATAAAGAGTTACTGTTTTTAAATCAATAAAACTTTTGAAATAATAAAACGGACATAAGGAAAAAAAGATTACAAGCTTGAAAAAAGTACTTCTTTTGTTTGTTTTGTATGTTGATTTCGTTTTTTCTTCCCCCTTTTTTCTTTTTTTTTTCCCTTCTTTTTTTACTCTTTGCTCATAGAATGTGGGAAACATGCTGATTGTAAATTTGTTGAAATGAAAATGAGCAATCAGTTTTACCCTAAAACGGAATGAAATATGTAATATGGCTCTGATTAGTTGATCAAATGGCCTTGACTATGCCTATCTCTTTTGGGTAGTTTTGTGGAAATTATTGGTTAGGAATCGAATTGGACTACTTTTGCAAAGCTTTTACAAAAGTAACTCGACGTCCTGCACGTGACGTTCTGATATTCTATTAAAAACTAACTAAAAGGTAATTAACGAAGTTTTTTCGCCTAGGAAATCCCACACCGATTTGTGATTTCTGAACCAACAAAATTTCTTCCATTACCCATTAAAATCACAGTTTTTTAATGAAATACATAACAGTTATGGACGCGGTAAAATGACGACTTTTCTATGGAATGGCCCCATAACAGAATCTAAATGTAACGTATAAACGTTTTAAAAATATAATATTAAAGTGCTATAGAATGGAGAGTAGAATATTTTAGTTATATCGCTTGGCTTTACAGCTAACCGATTTAACCCGTTTGCCCAGTAGCCTAAACACTGGACGCTTGTTAGTTACTGCATACAAACATCTGTAATGGGTATATAATTTTAATAAAGCTGTGTTTCACAAGTTAAATAGTCCTTCGTCTTGAGAAAACCAGTTAGAACCACTAGTTGGATATCAGAGTTTATTTATTGACATCTATTTTCAGACAAATCAGTCAAGCAACGATCCAGCATAGGTAGCCGCCGAAAGTAAGTTTTTTTTGCGAACTTATTTTTCATAAATTAAACTATTTTAAAATGACTGGCTTAAAATTGATGGCAGATGCCTTCTGTAATGTTACTTTGCAAAAGTAAAGTCAAGTAAGGTCGTATTTTGCTCACATATCTGCAAAATATCCCATAAGCAGAACGTTAAATAACTTAATAAATATTTCAACGGCGAACTATTTTAAGCCTAAAATGTATGTAAACCATTCCAAATAAGAGTTTTAAGCAGAAAAAATTTGAAAAAAAAAGGTAAAAAAAAATTGGGCATAAATGGGTTAATAAGGGATGTGAAATAAACCAAGTTAGACATTAGTTGGTCTCGTAAAGTGAAGCGCTTACTTTAAATCCTAATTTCATTGCGGTCGCTAGAACAACTTGAATTTTCCTCTAAGAGGGATTATGGGTTGGCATACAACAATTAATACACATACTTATACTAATGTATTAAAATCGATAAGTTTGATAAGTTGAATCTTTGGAAAAACACGGGGCGGGTGGTGTACAATCTTCAAAAAACATTTTCACGCTTAACAGGCTAAATTGTACCTGACGAGTTAAATTCATATGAAATCATAAAGAGCTCAGCTTCCAAACGCTCCTATGCTATTAGAGCCCTAAAACCAAGATTGCTGAGGGTGGGTGGCCCTAACTGCTCTCACTTGACCGGGATTGAGTTTTTATTCTTGAAAACTCAGAACTTCCAACGATTTACTCAAATTTTTCTCTCATTGAAAAAGTTTTCTTGTCTCCTGAAAGACGCTTATGGAATATGTTTTGCAACTCGTGCTTTATAACTGCTGATTTTCTATTGGCACAGTTAAAAATCTGAAAATCTTTTTAAAATGTCCGCTTTTTCTACTGAATGTATTTTGATGTAACTTAACAAAAATATAGCTCACACATTAGAATAACACATAGGTTATAATTTACAATGTAAAGATATTTGACGATGTCTAACGAATATCTAACGATAAGTGTGCAAAGTAAGTAAGAAAAGGTTCTGCAATCGCCATCTGCAAGCTATTCAGGCTGCTCGCTGGAAAAGCAGTTAGAGTTACACGCATTATAATGTATAACACCTTAAAAACGGTGTATATAATGTATGACACGCAGGGACGTAACTAGAGGGGGGCAGACGGAGCTCGTGCCCCGGGCGACAGATCTTAGGGGCGCTAAACTGGCTAAGTAATTGAATATTTTTTTTTCATTATTAAAAAAAAAAAAAAAAAAGACAAATTTTTAAAAGCCAGTTCTCTCTAAAAAAAAAAAAGTAAATGGCATGAATATATTTCCTTTTATAGAGTGACCAGTAAAAGAGTTTCATCTTATCTAAGAATCAACCACTCCGAAAAGTGAAGTTTTGGAAAGTACCCCGATACAAAAAAAGCGGAAAATGCGTTCTGTTTTCCAAGATTAAACTGCAATAAAATTGTTAACATGGTGTCTTCCTTTTAGCTTACAATGACGAAAGCTTGTCCACCTCTCTGGCCTAGGGGAAAATCCTTGCATCGTTCCCTTGTCGGTAGCCTCTGTTTTAATAGAAATTGAATTCAAGCCACCCCCCCCCCCCCCACTCCCATCTGCCTCCAGTAGAATCATTCACTAAAGGATATATTTAGCTATCAGCTATCCCAACGGATTTATTTCTTCTTTTCTAATATTGCCTCATTTCCTCTATGATAGTCATATAGTACAGATTTCATAATATGTCTAAAAAACCATCTGGTGCACAAAACAGGCAAAGAACTTAAGTGCGGAAAAAAGAAAACCATCTATGTTCATCGTTGTTATAATCGCGGTTGAATGGAAAAGACGTTAGGGGTACAGGCATTTATTATCCAATTTACATGATGTAATACAGATTTGTTAAACATTGCCGATTAATTTATCATTCTTTGAGCAAAATCTCGCTCCAAAAAATGGAGATTCAGTTCAAAGTTCTCGCTCTCTCATTTTTTCAGAAAATGCTCTACAGTTTTTTAGAAATCGAACTCATGTGAGAAATTTTAAACCTACTATCAATCTAATTCTGGCAACCTCGTTACCAGTCCTAGGGGCAAACAATACAAGCAGTCAGTTAGCGCCAAACGGAGGAGGGCGCTATAGCATCCGATAAAAAAGTATTTAAAAAAACTCTTGGCAAAATGTTATATGCAAAAACAGAAAGAGTTTTTTTTTTTTTTTCACCTTTTAAGGTTTATCAACTACGTCCCGTTTTCAGAAATTAATGAGGGGTTCATTCTTTAAAAAGGTAAGATTATTCAACAACTGCTTTAAACATTAAAGTCTACATGGATGCCCACATTTTTTATTAAAAAAATATTTTAACTATGTATTTCTGAACAATTTGAATGAAAAAAAGACCGGTTTTAAAGAAAATCACTTGATCATGTTTTGAATAGACATCGTTAAACAAACCAATATTTTGCTCAGTTAATGTAAGAATTACATTTTGGCTACTTTTGGTCAATCACTGCAATGCGTTGAGAGTAGAGTTAAAGAAATTCAATCACTAGGTACGCCCTACGTAAGGGCGGAATTCAGGTGAAACGCTGCATCTGCAAAAGTGCGTTGCACACTGCAACTGCAAAAGTGTCTTTGCGGATACAACATTTCACAAGAATCCGAAAACCCGAAAAATTGCGTGTGCAACGCACTTTTGCTGATGCAGCGTTTCAGATGAATTTCACCTTAAGAATTTTGTAAAAGAGGGGAATTTTTTTGTTCCTAGAAATTATCGCGTTAATAAAAAGTACAGATTTTCAAATTTAAATTCTGGCTTTAAATAAAGAAATTGTACCGAACATTTTTCAGCCATAATATGCGAAGTAGGGATGCACCAATTAATCGGCAGTACCGATTAATCGGCCACTTTGCCGATTATTAATAATCGGCAAAATCTTGCCGATTAATCGGCGAATTTTTAAATTTTTTTATATTATCTTTTAAGGTATACTTTCACCAAGAAACTATGATAAATCGTTTTACTAACAGTGAATAAATGTAATTTTCTGAAATCCTTACTATAACATACAGTATGAAAGTGTGTACAGAGTAAAAACAAAACAAATAGTTGACGTAAAAACAAACGTAAAACTGATTGGAATATTAAAAGATAACCCTCTGCAAATTCCTGAAATTTTAAGTTGGAATTCAAAAACATGAATATTTATTTCATTTATAATCAGTCAAATTTTGCTGATCAACCGGCGGAAAAGATGTTTTAAATAAAATTAATTCAACGATGTTTGAATACAATATTACGATGGATAAATTTATAAACAAGAAATGAATAATTTTCTGCAAACACAAGAATTACACGTTTTACGAAAGTGTAGTGAGTAAAAACAAAACAAATAATTCAAAGAATGAAATACAAAATAATAATAATAAGTTGCCTCTCAGTTGATATAAAATGATTTAATAATTTAATATTCCTATTCTGAATAAATCTACACTTATAGACAATGTTGCAACATTTTTCATGTCTCGATATTTTACTCTTTAGCTTATTGCTTTTAAATAACCTCTAATTTTCAAAGAACAAAAGTCTTGAATTAAATGGCTACTTATAGTTGACAAATAAATTTAAATTAAGAACCCCCCTAAATTAAAATGCTCATCACAGCTCTCCCCCTCCCCCGTCATTTGTTTTAATAACTATTATATCTAGCGTGTTAATGTAATTTTATTTGTAAAAATATTTAAAAATTTCAAAGGAAGTTGATAAAATTTTGAAATTATTTAACATGGCAAAATGGAGAAAAACAAATCTTTTGTCAAAAACAAATAAGTAACCATTTCTAAAAATCGGAATTGCATTAGAAAGAGAAAAAACAGTGAATGTGAAATTTGTAATATTAAAAATAATAAACAAGAACATTAATCGGCTCTGCCGATTAATCGGCCGATTCTCATTCGCCGATTAATCGGTAATCGGCCAATTTGCTTGTCGGTGCATCCCTAATGTGATGTTTCGTAAAGTATTTAATAAACAAATGCTATATTATGAACATTTATTCAATAATTCATTTTTTTTTTTTTTTTTTTTGTTCTCATTCCTTCGTGTGAGGAGAGAAAACTTGTCCCTTTGGCTTTGAGAAAGTATTACATGTATTTAGTTGTGCTTTTTGTTCATATTCTATGTAATATACGTTGAGTATACCCTTATATGACGGTCCAGACGCTGGCGTTATCATTTTTTTCGACAAATATTTTATTTTATTTAAATTGGATGGGGGGGGGGGGGCGCTGAAGCGAAGTCTTGCCCCTGTTCGAAAATTACCTAGTTACGTCCCTGATGACACGAACAAAAATCGTTTAACATAGTTTATAGGAGTATGTTGGAGCAGCTACCTATAACGTTTGCATGGACATCACTCATCATATACATCCGAACACATCTATTTTCAAACTCTAGCGTTAATAATACTTATTAGTGGGATTATCATCAAAGATACTTAATTTCAATGTACACACATTACACAATACTAGGTGACCCGTGCGGAATTCCGCAAAAAAAAAAAACTCTAAACTTAAAATTGCCCTCTGACTGGTGGCCTTCCTGTTAGTCTGCCTGTTGGTACCCTGTTCCTTGGCATTGTAAAATCTTGTACGTTTGCACAACATCGCCATCAACTGCCGTCGTTCTGACAACTTTTCAAAGAGATCAAAGACACGTTCACTTTACAACTACTACAAAAGTGATACCCTATATTAAAATCAAATACCCAAGGCTACTACTAAGCTAAATACTAACGTTATCGCAAAACTACCATAGTATTTTGAAACAATAAAAGTTACAATTAAGGTTTACCGAGCTAAGCCTTGGCTTGAAATGTCGCATTTAAAATTGATTTGAACAACAATGGTAACGATTTTAACAGTTGAGCAAAAAATTTAACTTTTTCAAACTTAAATCGCTTATAAGTCGCTTAAACGTGGATTTTCGAGATTCTCGTTACGCGGCGCTAGCGGAGAAACGTTCTAAAGAACGCATTTTTTTTTTTAATCTTTCGAATGAAATCAAAATGGAGACGATACGACAATTATTTCGCTAGATAGAGTCAATTTTGTGCCCAAAAATTGAAGTTCGAATAAAAAACGAACCGACACTTTTTAGAGGGTGGGTCTAATTTTCGTCAATAGCCCGCGGGATAAGCTTCAAAATCATAAATTTTCATGCAATTCGATAAAGAAATGAGCGAGTTTCGACCGGGTATAGGATTCGGCTTAGAGAAATAATATATGGAGATAGAACAAGGGTCCCTCAAAGTAATTTTATCTGTCTGTTACGCCTTCACAACTAAACCGCAGATACAATTTAAATGAATTTTGGTATAAAGTTTCTTAGGACTTTGGAGAAAAAAAAATTAGCTGTTCGAAATAGTAATCCTGCGCAGAGGAAGCCATGGGCAATAAGTGAATTAATAAATACAGGACACTGATAGAACTTTTATGGTTCTACCTCAGGAACCTCTCTCCGGAGGGGAGGAAAAGTAGCACAGGACCCAGAAAATGAACTGCTGAAATAAGTACAGTGAACTCTCACTTATGCGCCGGCCCAAGGAACCAACAGAAAAAGGCGCATAAGTGAGAGAGACGCATAAGTGAACAAGCCTATTTAAAGGACTAAAACGCAACGTAGGTTTTAATGAGAAAATTAATAAGAACGTTTCTTTAGAAACGGGCCATATTACTACGGTTTGGCAATTACTATAAGGTGACTACAATGAGAAACAGAAAACAAAAATTGTAGCATACCTAATTACAAACGGTTCAATTTTAAACGATGCTTAATAGATAATTGTCCCTCTCCGAAGTCTAGTTCATGCGGAAAAAATGCTTTCCGTGAGCAATGAAGGTGAAAGATTAAAGTGGAAAGTGAGGAAAAATGCTTATTTTTTAAAGAAAATAAATTAATTTTTGTACATTTTAGGGAAAATTCGGCACATAAGTGAAATATTTATCATTAGAGCTACGCATAAACGAAATATACTATCATTATTTTGCTATGGAATGTGCTGGGACCATTCAAAATCGTCGTATAAGTGAAAAAGGCGCATAAATGAGGCGGCGTATAAGCGAGAGTTCACTGTAGGTCTAACCTGTGGACAAACAAAAGATCCCCCCTCCCCCACTTCATTAACAGATGTGTATAGAAGACGAACTGTTGCTAATTCACCGAATAAAATAGAAACCGTAATTTTTATTTTTATTATTTTTTAAAAAACTGTTATGTTCGTCTACTGCTAGGTCTGTCTTACAACGAAAACAATGACATTATACATCAACTGTACTTCAGCTTCTCACTCAACTTGCTTTATTTTACTACCTCCATCTCCTCCGAGCACTGGTGAGGAAAAATGAACAGATTTTCGAGGCGGGCCACCCTCCAAATATTCCACCTCGCTAAGCAAGACTTAAAACATCACACGACGGGTTTTGTGACGCGTGAAAATCTGCAACGCGCACCGGGGCCCCCTCGACGCGTGCCCTGCCCCCCAGGGGCGTGCGTGAGTGACGTGACTTTTTCGCGCGCTTGCGTCGGAATCGTGAGGGGTTAATTATTCCGAAGGGTAATCGAATTTGAAAGGGAGGGACCAGAGATCTTGCTGATAGAAGACACCCTTTGACTCTGAGAATTCGAAATTGATTTCACTAGTACTTGAGAGTAGTGTGTTTGTGGTCCGGAAGAAAATTAATCGGTAATCTGAAAAGTAGACCAGTTATCAGAATATTTTCGAAGAATCATGTTTTGTTCTATCTCTAAAATATATTCAATGCAATAGGGATAGATATAGTTAGAGGAATAGATATTGTAGATATTGTTTAGAGACTTACAAAACAGAAAAATTCACCATCGCCGAATTTGAAAACACAATGATTGATTTTAAATGTTTTTTTTTAAAAAACGCACGCGCAAAAAAAAAAAAAGAGCTCCTTGAGAAACGAAGGCTCGGACGTTGTATGGCTGTTTCTATTAGCCTCTTACATACAAAATTGTATAGCAGCTGTAATTTAACCCCTTTTTGGGGTAAATCAGTTAATTTCAATGCATACTATGAAATGATGTTATGATTTGACGACTACTTGGCAATATATCGCCAAGCTTTCGGTTGCCAAGTGTTTGTCTCCAACATGGTGACATGTCGCTAAGTTGGTGATAAATTTGGCGAAAAAAAATATTTTTCGAATTTCTGTTAAATTTGGCGCTATTGACGATATTTTGCGAATAATCCACTTTATGATGTTAAACTCGGCGATATTAGATGATAAATCACTGTAAAGCATTTTTTTTCTATTGATTCGCGACCAAATAGGGTGTAAATGTGTGAATTGTTACTTTGATCACTCTAAGGAACTATTTTAACACTTAAGGCATCTATTATGAAATTTAAACGTCAAAGGAAGTAGTGTGGTGTCTTCACCAGATTTTTTCCTTCCTTTGTCAGTTAAAGTCTTTTTATTCACCATAAAGACTGAATTTGTCGAATGGGCAATCCAACAACTTGCTACGGGTGTCAGCGATAAATGTTTTAATCTGATCAATCTCGATTCTAGTGACCAGCTGAGCATTGTTTTTCGTCTTTGCCTAAACTTGCATATTAATGCACGTTTGTGTGAGATTTTTAAAGTAGTTGAATAGCAAACTAAACTTTGCTGATAAAATATTCGTTTTAATCTTGATTTCTTATTAACCGTGGTCGTATTAAAAGAGTTCAACTGTATTTGTTTTTCATTAGGTAACTCAAGATTAATTACCTGTGCTATACGTTGCAAGAGAAATATTCGTATCGAAATGAATTGCAACAGTTTTTAATCATGAATTTTCGTCAGACGGTTGCAATGAGAGGTTACGGGAGGTCACTGTGACCTTCCAGAATACTTCATTATTCGGCAAAATTTGTCTGATGATTCGGCAAATTTGGAGACATAATTACAGTATTGCAATTTTTAAATATCCGATTTTATCTTTGGGTAAAATTTGGAGTTCCATTCAGCAAAATTGGGAATTTACGATCTCCTAAAATTTAAGATCGGCGCGCACCTGATTTTAATACTAAAAAAATTCGAGTTTATATGTTTGTTCTTATTTTCAATATAAATTCGTTCTTTCACAATTGTGCCAATTTTTATTTCAAATTGACTTTTTTTCGTTACCCTAACATATATGTTGTCAAACTTTTCGTAATTAGGCAATACATTTTCATACTATGATGATCTATACATATAATAGAGCCTTTTTTTTTAAAAAAATACGCTTTTATTAGTTGCACAATTGGGTTTGTTTGTAGGTATGTATGTAACTCTGAATAAAAGATAAAATTCATGTTCTTTACAAATATAAAAGTAATAAGTATATTTAATACCATTTTTGATACTAAACACTAAACTATAACATGTTGATGTATTTTTAGTGTTTCAGTTGTTTGTAGGTAACTCTGAATAAAAGATAAAATCCACGTTCTGTGCAAAAATAAGAGTAATATATTTAATACTGTTATTAATACTAAAGGAAGCGTATTTTTTAGCTTTTTTAGCTATTATTTAATTATTTCATTAAAGAACAAAACTGGTACGTTTTCCATGATTCGAAGATCGTTCAAGTTTTTTCCGCAACTACCGATTCGTGTAATACCTTAAAACAATAAAAAAAATTTAAACTTTTTAGTCTAATTTTAATAAAACAAGATAATTTTCTTTTGTTTATTATTTTTATAATATGATGATAAACTCATCTTTTTGTAGGTACGCATGTCATTAATTTGTAAGCATTAATTTTAACTTTGAATAAAAGCTAAAATTAACGATTCACGTTCTTTGCAAATATGAAAGAAATATATTTAATACTATTATTAATACTAAAGGCTAAACTACATCACATGTTGATGTATTATAAGTGCATGTAAAAGCGTTATTTTTTTAAAACTAATTTAAAGATTATTCTCCTATTTGATAGCTGCATCTCCCAAAAGCAACCCATTTTCACAAAGCAAACCACCCTCCTTAATCCAATTGAGTAATCAGCCCGTGGAACAATAGAACCTCCGCGGCAGCTGCTCTCACTATTAACACATCGGGACTTTACCGAATAAGGGAGAGAGAATAAAAAAAGATTGAAATTTTTTTTCCTCTACACAGAAGTGTGAAGTCGCGTGCCTCCGTCAAGACCCTGGCACCTAGGAAGGGGCCGCATCTGCCCGATCCGATCACGCACCTTCGAGCGTGTCAGGTGATCCTATAGGAGGGGGTGGGGTCGGGACTGACCTATTAACATCTAGTTATGGCTGTTGGGTGATGAGACATGTAATGAAGGTGTGCTCTCTCTCTTCAATGTCTCAATCAGAGAGAGGGTTGTTGTGTTTTTGATATGCTTTATTGCTTTGAAAAAGAAAAACACTCGCGTTCACTTTCGAGTTGAGTTGTCTAGTTTTACAACAATTCAAAGCAAAAAATAAAACATCAACTGCGAATTGAACTACCAAATGATCACAAATCATCGCTTTGGAAGAATAACGCTGCAACTCAAAAAAAATCAAAAAATGACATTTTTATATCATTTTATTCAGAAAAAATCGCTCTTTATGATGAATAAGGTTACAACTCAAAGGTGTCAAAAATATCCGCTAGGGAGCAATTTTTGGAGAACACTGATGCAACTCAAACTACCTTCAATCTTTTTAAAATGACGTCATTAGTTAAATGCCATTGAAGTCAATCATGCTACATTAGAAAAGAGATTAAAACGCGTTTTTTTTAATGCTAGTTTCATTAAAATAATCGCAATAGTTTTAAGCACAAGCGCGATAGAAGTTTCTGAAAAGTTAAAAATTGCTCTCCTAAAAATGGGCTTTTTTGAGTTGCAGCGTTATTCTTCCAAAGCGACGAAATGTCTTTGATGGCACCTATGGTCATTTGGTAATTTAAAAAAAAAGAGTACTTTATCTTATTGACTAGGGATACACCTGTAAGGAACATGCTAAGTGATTTACTTATAGGATATAGATGACATGCTATATTTAGCTGTTAAAATAGGTCTAACACGTGGGGGCTCTACATAGTCATTAATTGAACTCACGCATGATATGCTAATTTAGTTCATAAAAAG
Source organism: Uloborus plumipes (assembly GCA_038373865.1). Taxonomy (NCBI): domain Eukaryota; kingdom Metazoa; phylum Arthropoda; class Arachnida; order Araneae; family Uloboridae; genus Uloborus; species Uloborus plumipes. The sequence continues at coordinate 14,529 of JAXGGA010004907.1, read as the reverse complement.
GACAAATTTTAGATGTTACATTTGAATCTTTATAGGCGACACAGATCATAGTCTGTATTTAGTTGCAAATAGTGAGACATAATATTAAGTCGAACGAGAAACAGCAGGTAAGACAACAACATATTTTTTTGTGGCTAACTCGACAGAAGCAAAATTAGCATAGCTGTCGACTGTCGGCAATAATAAAGTTGAGTGTTTGAAGCCTAATTTCTAAAAGTCGACGATGACAAATTTTGTACTATAACCATAGCCATTCGTTGAATAAGTTTTAGCGCAACTACTGTCAATTAAACATTTATTTAAAAAAATTTGACGAGCACTATCACAGCAAGAGGAAAGACAGCAACGTATTTTTTAACTAATGTAGCAGAAGTGAAATTAGCATAACTGTAAACCACACTAAATTTCAGTTGTGGATGAAAAAACCTAGTGTCTAAATCGAACAATGGCAAATTTCGATACCATAGCCAGGATAATGCTCAGGATAAAGCGAGAATCCCCGACTTCAACTAAGTGTTTATGAAAGTTATGTGACGAGCTGTAAAGGAGAAGAAAAAAAAAGAGGCTGTATATAACCATAACAAGAGAAAAAACGGCAATATATTTTGTGGCTAACCAACAGAAGAAAGTCAAAGCTGATAGTGTCTGAATCTTGATAATGGCGAAATTTAGTTCTTAAAAATTGATGATGACGAATTTGGTACCAGAACCAGGGCAATGCTCTGTATATGTTTCAGAACCGCTGCTTTCAACGAAACATTTGTGAAAAATTTCCGTGACGAACGCTAACAAGACATAAAGCTCTCATTGTGTGGAATTATGTTTAAAAAAAATCATTTTTCAAACAGCGTTTTATAATGAAGCGTGCCTGCATTAAGGAAGGAGCTTCTCCCTCCTTCCTCCCTGTTCGTGCTTGGGTCTTTAACCCAAGCGTAATTTGTATCTCTTCCCACAGGCAGATGGGACGCTTGATAGCTTAATTAAGGAGCTTTATTCATCCACTAATAAGATTTGCTTCACACTTTTTTTTCTTTCTCTCTTCCACGCAGTTTCGATTTTGTTCCTTTTTTTTCGAAGCATTATTCGTTTTGAAGAGTGATGCGCGTCGACCCAGTTTGGAGCCTATTAGTCAAAGCCGTTTAGTTACCAAAGCTGGGGTGAAAAGAATATTTATTTTTGTGGAATGAGTTTCTTCAGTACTTCTATTGTCGACTTTTGCTCGAGAACGCCTGGATGAATTCTTTATTAAATAAGAAATACATATTAAGTAAAGCATATGTCCAATACTATTTGTATATTTTGTAATTCATAAAATAATTCTTTAATAACGAAAAATCGTTGCATTTCAATTTTAGTCGATGAGAACTGTCGTATGTGGACACTCTAAATTTTGGGGACATCATTGCAATTGCGACACAAATTTTGCAAGACATGAAAGAGTCTTCACCGAAAATAACATCTGGCCATTGCCTTAGCTGATGCTATCATTTTGAAGAAGTAAAATGATGCAATTTAGTCTTCTAGAAGCGTTTTATTTTCTAAAATTATTCAATAACCGTAACTCTGCTAAATAAAAGAGGCGTTCTGTTAAAGTTTCGAGTGTTCTAAACTGTTTCGATGGGGAGAATTTAAAAAAAATTCTGATACAACAATTGAACTATTCGATCTTTGCCTACCTCTCTGGAATAGCAATCAATCTACAACTACGAGGGAGTTTTGTCCTTTTTTGCTATCTAATGGTGCACTAAAACAAAAGCTTCTGAAATGTTAAATGTAGAGTTAAATCAATTCCTCTTTTTACCACTTAATAATATCCTGGTTTGAAAGGAAAGTGACCTGATATATGTGACAAGAATATTCGTTACACATAATAACGGATGGAAAATGACAATCCTGATATTTAGTTTCTGAGTAATGAAGAAATTTACTTTTGCAAAGGAACATATAACACAGGCTGCCAAATAAAGAATAAAATTCCATTTTGATAAAACCATTAATTTTTACATTAAGAAACCCTTCTAAGACTCCAAATATGTTAGATCTTTCTTTTGTGAGAACATGGAATCACCACTTTCATAAAATGCAATTGAGTTTTGAAGATATCCTGAAATATTTATATAGTATTTTTTAGCTCAATAGCGGACTTATCTAATGAGATCCGTCCATTATGCTTAGTAAACAATGTTATTTAAATATTGTTTATGGAAATCTTCAAAATTTAACTTTATTATATGTATGCATGTAAAGTACAGAAGCTGACAATGATGAAATTAAGTTTCTTACAGAAGTATGAAATTATGAAATTTAGTTACTAAGAAAAAAAAAGATGATAACTACGATAGAAATTTCTTAAAAATAATACGAGCCTAACGCAATAATTTTATGGTTGTAAATGATGAAATTAAGTTACTAAGGAAAAATGATGTTATTTACGGTACAAGCAATTTATGAAATAATACGAATAATTTTTGCAATGCAAAATAATTTTGTGGTAGAAAATGATGAAATTTTTAATTTCCTAAGAGTCAAAGAAGTTTAGTTTTGGAAAGGAATTCATTTTCCAATCTTACGTTAGATTCCAAGCAAATGATTGTTATAATAATGAACTATCATTCGACCTTGGTCTACCTCTGAGAATAATGATCAACAGCTGTAACCACGAGAGACATCCACAATTTTTACAGTTACCGGTGTACTTAAGCCCGAACTCCACATGAGCAGAAAACCGAAAGCGTACACAGAAACGGAATTTCTGTTTCAGTTGAGTTTCCGCCAAGCAGGTAGTTTTCGGAGCAGAAGAGCAGTACGGGGGCCACCATTGCTCATGACCATTGCTAATCCTTCAGAATTTGAAGACGAGCTACTATTGGCTGTTAAAAAGCGGAATCCGCGACCAGCGGCAGAAAAGTTGAAAATTTTCTACTTCCGAGTCTGCCGCGATTCTGCCCAGCAGAAAGGGGAAAAACCTGTTTTTTCAGTTTCTGCTTTCTGTTTTCCGCTTATGTGGAGTTCGGGCCTTAGGCAAGTTCTTCGAATGTCAGATGCGGACTAAATCTTCTTCCTCTTTTTTACCACTTTATAATATCGTGTTCCGACATGAAAGGGATCTGATAAATATGGCAAGACATATTTGTGTGTGTGTTTACACATCAAAGATGGAGGCTGAGATTGAATACTAGATAATGACGAAATTAAGTTTTTGGCTAAAAAATGAGGGATAAAAAAGTAAGAAATGAGAGAAATTAAGTTATTGAGAAAATGATGGTAATTACGATATAGTTTTTACTTTATAAAATAATACGCGTCCGAAGCAATAATTTTATGGAATAAAGTAATGAACTTTAATTCTTCAAAAGACAATGGAAAAAATTAGTTTCGAAAAGGAATCTACCATTCAGAATGTCTTGATCGGAAGCTAAGAAAGACCTTCGTGAGATTTCCAGAAATTGATTATTACAATAACGAACTATTTTTCGAGCTTGGCCTACCATTCAGAAAAACGATCAACAGCAGTAACCACGAGAGACATCCACAATTTTTACAGTTACCGGTGCATTTACAGGCAAGTTCTTCGAATGTCAGATGCGGACTAAATCCTCTTCATCTCTTTACGACTCTATAATATCGTGTCCCGACATGAAAATGATCTAATAAATGTGACAGAAATATTTGTATACCTGTAAAAAACAAAAACTGACAATGATGAAATTCAGTTTCTGGCGGAGGTATGAAACGATAAAATTAAGTTATTGAGGAAATAATGATAGTTAAGGTAAAGTTTTAGTTTATTAAAACCCATATCTTACTTATCATAATAAATTCTCAAGTTAAAACTGTATCTTAGCTATCATCAGGGGTGCCCACAGGGGGGGGGGGGATTGCGCCATCAAAATGTTTGGGGGGGATTTTTTAAAACTAATTTTTTTTTATTTTTTAAATTAATCTATTTACTGATTTTTTTAATGTAAATTATTCATTAATTTATTTTTTAATCTAAATTATTTCTACATTATTATTTATTTATTTATTTATTTATTTATTTTTGAGTGTGTGTGTGTGTTCTTGGAATGTCTGGAAGGGAAAAAGCGATTCTATTCTGTGCATAGTTAGTACTTTAAAAAAATTAATAATTAAAAGAAAAAAAAATATTTAAAAAAATAAATAAATAATATTTTTAAAAAAATAAATAAATAATATTTAAAAAATAAATAAATAACATTTTAAAAAATAAATGGAATAAAAAAGAGGGATAAAAATAAAAAGCACAATAGGCTTAAGAAAAATTTGGGGGGGAGGGGGGGGGAATTTGCGCCATTGAGCTTGGGGGGGATGGCACCCCTGGTTAGCATATTCAATAATACAAATTGAAGAAATAATCTTTCAGGAGAAAAAGACGAAATTTAGTTTTCTAAAAGTAAAAGAAGAAGTTTAATTTCGAAAAAGAATTCATTTTCCATTCTATCCTGCTCGGAATCTAAGATTTTTGTTAGATTCCCAGAAATTGACTGTTAAAGTGATGAACAATCATTCGACCTTGGCCTATCTCCCTGAGAATAACGATCAACAGCTGTTACTACGACGGAATTTGTCCCATTCACAATTTTTATAGTAGTTACCGGTGTACTTACAGACAAGTTCTTCGAATGTCAGATGTGGACTAAATCCACCTTCCTCTCTTTACCACTCTATAATATCGTGTTCCGACATGCATTATATCCTATCCCCTCTGGGTTACACAAGCTCTGTGGGGGTTTCGGGCGCTAAACGGTTGACAGTGTTAACAAATTGTCAGACAGATGCGGCGCTAAATCATCCCGGCAGCAGAACTGGGGAAGACGCCTCTGGATTATGGAATTAAGAGGACTTGAGCTGCCCATCATCGAAGAAATGCTTCTTCGCGGGATAATCGAATGCCGGTATTAGGGACAGATTGGATTGCATGCTCCGGGAGCGGAAGTTTGCCGGATGCTGTCGACTTCCATCCAGTCGTGTGCTCTTCATCTGGGAGAAGAATGGGCTCTGATAAAAAGATGAAGTTGCGTGTCGGTGTGACTTATGGGCTTGACCAGTGGTTGGAAAAACTACATTTCTTTTGAAGCGAACTACAACTACAACTACTTTGTTATAAATGTAATTAACTACAACTACAACTACTTTTTTAAAAATGTAGCAACTACAAACTACTTTTAAAATGGTGTCGCTACTTCGCTACTTTTTAAAAAATAAATTAAAAAAAAAAGCATACACCGTTTGAGGATTGACCGAAAAAATTCGAAAAGTGCTGTAGATTAATAAATTAACTTATTTGGACACGGAATATTACTAGGAATTTGTCTACTTTTTTTCTCTCTCTAATTTGTCCTTCTAAGATTTTTTTTTTTTTTACAATTTTACGAATATTCGCAGCAAGATAGAGTTCAAAAGTTGAAAGATTGAAAATTTCAATCTTCAAATTTCTAATAATTTCTTGCCAGGGAATATGAAAATTATTTGTCGGAATATGAAAATTATGATGTTAAATAAACCAATGACGTCAAACAGGTAGAATGTATAGCGTCAAAATGATGTATCTAAGATCAACTCACATTTTTATAGTTCTCATTGCGTCCGCTGGTACTTTCGTGCAAGATTTGCTCCTATCAGATTCGATTAAACCAGCTTCGAAAAAAAGTTTCTTTCTTTCTCTATTTTTTTTTTTAATTTTTCCATTCATTTATTTAGTTATTATTATTATTTTTTTTTCAATTATAAATTTAAAAGTAGTTTTCAGAAATCGCTACAAACTACTATTTATTTGTATCGCGCTACTCACTACTCTACTTTTTTTTTTTTTTAAAAAGTAGTGCGCTACACTACAAACTACTAAAAAATGTAGCTACTACAGTAGTTTCGCTACTTGTAGCGAGCTACTTCCGACCACTGGGCTTGACAGATCAAAAGTGGAACAAGTGATAAGAAATTTATACAACTGAATATTAAAGTCATCTTTAGGACAATACTGCCGTGCTGAGCACAAAAAAAGTGTGTGCATTTTTTTAACAAAATTGAATTCTCGCCACCAGGTGGCGCTTGGTGACGTATTTTACCTAAATACAAAATTATGCGGTCATTTGAGAACGGAAAATATTTTTTGAAAATTTCTCAAAAAGTATCACCTGAATCACATACATGGTGGAGCAAAACTTTAAAGAGCAATATCTCATTTTGAGTTCAACTGCAAATACTACTTTTGTGTTAAGCACGACAGAATACTGGACAAAAGTATCGAGAGTTGGACTTTTTTTTCAAGCAAGAAACCCTCCCTTCCCCTATATATACACAGTTTTTTTCTCTGAAATTCAACTGAGACTTTTTACGCCAAAATTTTATTTAATTTAAAACTTATCTGACCAGAAAAAATAATAATAGACGCCTACTGAACCGAAAAATATTATGCGTTTAGGCCAACTTTCATTTAATTTAGTAGACACTAATAAAAATGGAATCCGCTGACTAGCATGCCCGTCATTTAATGGGGGGGGGGGGGGCAGGGGGGCGATTCCCCCCCCCCCGGCTTTGAGAAACCAATGCATTTACATATAAGTGGGCGTGGTTTCTAATGTTTTCAGCTGAAATTACATTGTGTTCGGATCCTTTGCCCCCTCTGGAAAAACTTGAAATGACGTCCCTGCTGACTAGGTTGGTTGAATTGGGTTCAATGGCGCAAGAGCTTTAATAGATGTACTGCGCCAGTCACTAACTAGGATTTGCAATACTTCTTTCGTTATTTTATGGTGCTAAACTTCACTTATTGTTTCTTTGAACTACTTTTCTACATTTCCAAGTAAAAAAGTCAGTTTAACTTAAAAAAATACAGTAGAACATCGAAAATCTCAAAGCACATTTCAGAACCCTCACATCCGAAAACCAGTTTATTGAACTGCTTTTTTAAAATGAGTATCCGTTATTTCTTTTAGAAATTAATTCCACTTTACTTGTGTTGAAGTCAGTGTGTTTTTTGACGTTCGTGCAGTTTTCTTTGTTTAATTGCTGTATAATAGTTTCCCACAATATACATACAGTACTCTAAATAGCTTGCATTTTTCCTTTATGTTCAGTAAACAATTCATCTGAACAAGTGAACTTTCAAAAAATATAATTATTGCGTAAAAATGTTTTTATTTTATGAATATAGCTATGTGCATTTATTTTACTTAATATCAACATTAAACTCTCATAGTTAGAAAATCAGTTGCATATATGCACATATTAAACATAATTCAATGAGATATTTATAATCCATGTATTTTGTTTATTTAACTCAATTTTTGCATGTGAAATTATTTAATCTTAACATTAATTTCTGCAAAAAAAAAAAAAAGAGTCCTACAAAGCATTTCTAGCTAAACATAAAAAATCTTTCATGTCTATTTAATGAAAAAGAAAAAATGTTGGGTATTCAATACATCATTTTTAGATACATAAAACAATGAATAAAAAAAGTTAAGGACGAAAAGAATCGGGGAACATAATATTTTCAGAATGTTTCAGATAATAAAAATTCCACCTTAGAGCTATTACTACACTTAAATCAAAGCACATTTCCAACAAACAACAATATTTCTTCCTGAACCACATACTTTTTGGTCATTTTTTTAAACGTATCACAGTTCCTCTTTTCCAGAAACTCCATTCAAGCAAACGAAACCGTACACATACCTCAAACATTCAAGCATGCCTCAAGTGCCGTATATTATGTAACTACGCAAAATTTCCTGTCTTGGACTTAACCTTTTCGGTAACTTGTCTGATCCTTTTAACAGCTGTGCTGTTCTAAGATTTACTGTTTTCCCTTCTTGAAGACTTACGCTCACCCCTCTTGTAACAGGAGTGTTTAGTGGGGTCGCGCACTTTAGCGCCTGCACCGTCTAAATGTTTTAGTACCGATCACAAACATGCATAACTACCGTGTTTTAGGGACTTCTGTAGAAAACGCAATTATTTATTGCTCTGTTTACGTCTGGGACACTTTTTTAACACGTCGCTATATCTTAGAAGAACATGAACTTCTTACAGTGTTAAGTTTCATGCTGATATTTACGACAGCTTGAAATTTGTACGTTGAATGTTTTTCTGGGGGGAAAAAGATATCTATTATGCAAACAAATAAATAGTGTAAGGTTTTAGCAAAACTTCCTCACTGTAACCAAAGTTAGCAAAGTACCGATTAGCCATAAGTACCGCACATTAAGGATTTCTATAGAGAATGCGATTGGTTTTTACTCTCTTTATGTCTGGTGCATTCGTAAACCTATTAGTACATCTTGGAGAATATGAACTTCTTACAAGAGATGTACTGAGTTTCACTTTGGCTGATTAGCCGAGTACCGAGTACTCGGTATGACACTTGGTGCATAGTTTAAAATACAATTATTTTTATCATGAAAATATTTTCAAAGAAGTTTTTATTTTTTTCTTAAATATTCCTTACCCAAAGTAGTTACAAACCTTTTCTCACTACAATTAAAATGGCTTAATTTTGCCTTTGTGTATTGTTATTTCTATCAAAAATTTGTATTCTAAGTTTTCAAATAATTTGAAATAGAATGAAAAAGGATTTAAGTTTTTTTGAGATTATGCGGATCACTTGGACTCTTTTTGGCAAATATTCATAGAATGAATGACGTCTAGAGGACGTCAATTCTACAATGGCACATTAATGGAATGACATCTTCAGATGTCATTGTATATCGAAGAGTTAATATGTTGCAATTTTATCTTAAATGTATGAATGAACCGAGAGAAAATGAAGTTTCTTGAACTGAATTACTGTTTCTGAAATTTCTACTCATTCATTTTAAGCATCGGTTTAAACGCCACCGATTTCAATGACAATGTACACCAGTGGCTAGCATAAATAACAATGAAAAGAAACTTCTGTCCATTAAACAACCGTTACGGTTTCGACATCACCAGCGAAAGTAACCCTAAAAATGGAATTACGTTTAAAAAATGAGAGAGCGGTGTGGTTAAAAAAAAGGAAAGAAGAGGAGCACCCCCAAACCATATATAACAGGTTATTGATGAACTCTTGGCCATTATGTGGGAGATCAGCTCTAAGTTCCCGCCTCCTGGCGACAGAAAGTGAAATTGTATGCATTTTAGGTGTCTTTTGTTTTGTTTCGAAAAGCGACTCCCTCCGCGTTCGCACACATTTCCATCATAATAGACGGAACTTCAGGTTTTTACATTGTGTGGAGCATCGGGAAGTACAAAAGGATGACACCGTCACGCCATTTAGCTGTCTGGGTTGATAAAATCAGATTTTATCACCTTTTGGCTGGTTTTATATTCGAGAAATGTACTTTGATTAACGGTTGAGAGAGAGAAAGCAGTTGCAAGTAGAGAGATCATTCTCCGGGACTTAATTTGATACCCCTTACAGTGTTGGATTTTTTTTTAATGGATTAATCAACATTATTTTTGCCAGGAAATAAAATGTAGGTGATCTACGCAACTACGCTTATTTGTGTGAACTGAATCCCAATATGAACTTAAAATATTTTTATCACTTCAGGAACTAGAGTTACAGTAACTTTCACTGCTTAATGTTTGACGTTATGGAACTTTTTCACGTAGCTAAAGCTTAAGCAATGCTATTTTACTTAAAAGTTTAAACACCCCCATAATTCGAAGGGACGGGGGTGGGCAAGGGTTTATATTCACTCAAAAATGTATAGGAAAATAACAAAAAACACGAACACTTATAAGGAAAAAACATTATTTCCCTGATGCTAGGCGGAGGCAATTGACCCTCTCACTCTCATACCCCTAGCATTTAAAACGGTGTTCATGAAAGGTTGGATTTCAGAAATACTGCCGTTCAGCGAATATAGAAGAAGCAATTATTCAAGAGATTTTTAAAGATATGATCAAGCTCTTGCTCGTTGCTTGTTCAGAAACAATCAGAAGTCATCCACCCACTATTTGATTGTAGTAATCATGGTGTCTTACCTCCAATAAATTTATTTCTGGATGAAATATTTCTCCCTATTAATTGCTAATGGCTTCCGAGAGCAAAATAAAGAAAGTTAAGTGACTGTGAAAGAAATGTACTTCTAAACAGTTAGCTATAAGCATATGGTTACCAAAATGAAAGCATACGAAGCTGCTTAAAGTAGTTCGTTTTTTTTCAACCTAAATTCAATATCCTTCATAAATTCACGAGTCTGTTACCCAATAACTTCCCAATTTTTGACATTAGCATCAGACAGGTGCGATTCGAGCGCAAAAGTACGAAAATTGCAGGATGGCTTTAAGCTAACAGCTGATGATAGGGAAATTCTTTGGTCAGATCCAGGATATGCTTCCACCAATCTCCTACCCTCATAAATGCTCCTTGGTTGTTGTTGTTTTCTTGTGCCAGTTACGCTGGCAATTTGGTTTTGCGCTGCTTCACTTTTCCAACTGTACCATCATTTGGTGTGAAGTTCGACTTCCAAAGTACACACTATGCCATAGAACCGTTTATAGTAGAGTAGGCAATCATTTATAGCATAACAACACATTCACACAAAGAAAGGACTCGAGAGAGAAAGTACATCCATGCCCGATTCGAGATTCAAACCCAGGACCTCTCCATTCAGGAGACATGACCTTGTCTAATGGTAAGACTTCTCTGACTACTTGACAAGATGGCCAGCAACGCTCTCTGGTACTCAGTTTAAACAAGAAGTTCTGTCAAGAACTGAACGAGCCTACTTTCCCGTACATCGAAATCGGCATTGTAGCATCTGATCAATATTCTCTTGATTATCTGAAACTGAAAATTATGTCAAACATACCTTTTTAGCACTTGAAGCTGATTTCCAAAAGCAAAATATACCCCTCTCATCAGATGAAATAGACACATAAAAAGTAAATAAATGAATAAATAAAGTTTTGTCGCACCTTTTAAAGAATGTAACTGTTACAGTTCTTCCGTAGAAAAATTCCTCAATTGTTTTCAAAAAAAAATTAAAAGTACAAAGTACATCAAAACACAGTTTATCAAAGAAAGAAAAAAAAAAGAAAAAAAAAACTCGTCCGTTGATAAAATGTCTCGAATTTCACTTTTAATCCGTTGCCAGTTGTTAAATATAAATAAAGAATAGAATGCCCTCGTGAATGAAACATTTTTATTACAAAAAAAATCGTCTGCCAAAAATAATAATAATAATAATAATAAATTCAATAAAACAAATGAATAAATAAACAAAATATCGTCTGCACAGTCAGTCATTTTTTTTCGGACTATTTACTCAAAAGTTATTAGGGGTGACAGCTTGCTTGAGCGGTTCAATGTTGAACGAAAAATTGTTCAAATCGGAAATGTAAATACGGGAATGAAGTATCCTTGAAAAGTTCTTTCCAACAAAAAAAAGTTTGTTCAAATCGGACTGTTCATTAAAAAGTTAGTATCGCGGGACCGGTTGTTTGAACGGCTCAAATTTGAACCAAAAATTGTTCAAATCAAAAAATTAAATATGGGAATGAGCTGTACTCGCCGAGATCTTTCCAACAAAAAAAAGTTTGTCCAAATCGGACTGTTCATTCAAAAGTTATTAGGGGGGGGGGACAGACAGACCGACCGACCGACCGACCGACACACAAATTCCCCATCTCAATACCCCACTTTCAAATTTTTAATTTTTCGATATTCATTTTACCTTTTTATTTTTTTCACTTGGCGATATTTTTTTTGACTTGGCGATATTTTTTAACTTGGCGATATTTTTTGGACTTGGCGATATTTTTTAGATGCATTAAGCTACTTTTAATACTTTTTTCGTCTTTCTTTTATTTTTAACGGGAAAGTAGGCTAAAAACAGGACTATAGTGTTGTCATTAAAAAGTGAATTAATGTAAATAATGACGAAATTCATGAAGTTCGAATATTATTCGGTGATGTTCGTTGTTCATGCAATGGGTAAAACTACTGCAGGTTCAGAATGTACATAGATGACAGCTATTTTTGTGATCAAAGTTGTGCATTAACCCAATTATTTTAATTGGAATCGAAAGCAAAATAATGTATGACGTACGCGGTGCATGTAAACAATCGCTATGCAAAAACTAAAAGAACAATTTTCCTACAACAGGAAAAGTCTACAGAAGATTTTAAAACAACAAATTTGAGAGAAAGAGTCGTTTTTTACTCCATGAAACTTGTAATGGAATCCATTGAAGATCCCTATTCTTCATATTATCTTCCATCAGTGGTTTTAAATACGCCAAATCCTAATTTTGCATACTCTAGGAAACAACAGCGGTTACATTCCAAAAAGCAAATTCCTAAAAATCGCCAAAATGCTTTCTTCCCATAACTCTAAACCGACTGAATGAATAACAAGCGGACTTAAACCCCAAGCGAATCCTTACCTCCCCTCAGTGCAGTTCGTTCTTTTTCATCCAATTAGACAGCTTCTGTTGCGATTTAATTATCCTAAAGAATTCTTATCACCTGCATTATCTGCTGCTCGATTTATTCGTCGGCTTAAAATGTAAAAGTACGAATTAAATGCAGTGACAGTAATTTATTTGTGTAAGTGAATTGTTTGAGATTATTTATAAGCTTGAAAAAAGATAGGTTTAACATGTTTGTGGGAGTTTTTTCCGGTGATAATGCCTTTTCTTTTTATGGATAAACTCCGAGTGACAGGTAGAGGGTTTTTTTTTGATGGACTCAAAAAAAAAAAAAAAAAAAGGAAACTGCAGTCTTTAAACAAAAGATTCTTTTCGAAGATCGCTTTGAAGCAAAACTATTGCTAATCTGCAAATTATTTTTTTCCCATTGCTATTATTTCGTTCAATGCTATTGCAGGTTTGTAACAGACATTAAAATATGCTTTAAACTTCTCAATGGATAAATAAAACGTGTTGTTACAAAGTTGTAAACTAAGTTCCACTTAATGCACATTTTAAATGCAATATAAAGAGGAGTTGCACTTTTCCCTTGTTGAAACGAAACTTTGTGACTCAACAGCCCATGGAGGCCCAAACCTATTGTTTCTATCTCAGTTTTCATGACCAAGGGCTCTGGGATGCAAGGTAGAAGTTCGAGTTAGATGGCCAGAAAGGTAGAGTCTATAGTACCCAACAAGGTAAATGAACCCGGGGGATAAACATTTATCCAAGAATTTTCTGCTCAAACCTTTCCAGTGAGTGTTGTGTGTCCTTTATTAATCTCCATGTTTCGCTTGTATAAAGTATAACAAGTTGTATAAGTGCCTTATAAATGCTTAATTTTGTTTTGCGGCTAATCAGGTTTGATCTCAAGTGCTATTTCAGCTCAAAGAGGCATTTATTTTAATTCCGTTATTAATTTATGCTTCCTGCGTAATTTTGTTTTTAATAATTGTGCCAAGGTATTTCAATTCATTAATCTTCAAAAGATGCTACCATTAATGCACTGTTAGTTATAATGTGCCTAAGGTAGTGTACTTTCCATGAATTTGGTTTTATCCACCTCAATAGTGAGGCTCATGTTTGTAGCAGAAGATTTGAGGGCTGAAGAAGTCTCTAACGCAACCCTTTCTGATTTTCCAATGATATCTAAGCCATCTACGTAGCCCAATAGTTGGGACACATTCTACTAAAGGCCACTCTGATCAAATCAACTGCCTCTGATGCACTTTCTAAAGCTATATTGAATATCGGGAAGGTTAGTAGACCTCTTTTTGCTGTGAAAAGTACCGACTGAAGATTTTGATTTTTATTCTACATTTTACTTTATCAAATATAGTTTGATTTAAACTAATGAGCAATTCCATGTAAATGTCAACCTAGATGTGGTTTTTTCATCTTTCAATATATATATTTTGTGATACATTATTTTAAAGATAATTTTTCAAATTTTTAGAATTTAACATAGGTTTTCACAAAATATTACTCCAAAACCCAGAAAAATGGCTGTAAATATAACATATGCAGTTACCCAAAGTAGGGGATATATGGGCGTTCTGCTGCCGGCGGCGGAGTTGCGGAGGTAACTCCGCCACCCGATCCCCCACCTCCGCCACCTGCACCTCCCCCACCCTGGGTTGAGTTGTTTAGGGGCTGCTGCTTGGGGTTGAGTTGTTTTCAGGGCCGCCGGGAGTTTTACACGTTGAAGAAGGTTATGAGGCTTTTTTTCGAATGGCAACACCTTTTCTGGTTGCTATGACAACCAAATATTTAGGTTTCTTTGAATGGCAACACTTGTTGCGTTTTTGGGGCCGCCGGGAGTTTTCGGTTGGCAACACGTTCTTGCTTACGCAAGACTACAAGGTGATGATCTGGTTGCTATGACAACCAAATATTTAGGTTTCTTTGAATGGCAACACTTGTGTAATATTTTACACAGTTAATTTCGATCGTGGCGCCATCTATCGAAGGAATTATTTATTTTCTTAATTTTCACGAACTTAATTTTATTTTAGGTGCTCGTGGCGCCATCTATTGAGTGAACGAATTTAATTCTTTTTTTATTTCGGGACTTTGAATATTTTTGTAAATTTTACTGTGTTCGAG